>JAURVB010000524.1:0-14583 GCA_033002965.1 Piper betle | reverse complement strand
TGTCGACAGCCAACAACAAGCAGGCACGATACCCACCTATTATACGCACTATCAGATTTATCCTATCCAGGACCTTGAACCCTAATCTGAATGAGGGCATAAAATTACACATTAGCATTATTTTACTTTGCATGAACTATGACAGCAAATTACATGACTAACATATCATCACTTTAATGATAATTAGTTCATGTTAGTCTTCATTCCCTATTAAATTTTCACATCTAATGATAATAATTATTAACTATCCCCATTCTAATCCCCATTATCTAATTGATAATTTAACATTAACATGTCCATTTACAAAACAACTAATCAACGACAAGAACCCATACAAGACGCCGGAGGATCTAGTTAAACTCTATGTACGTTCTTCAACAAACCTAAAAGAATCCCAATGGAAACAAATACATACAGAGGGACAACACTGGCCACGTGAATGGTGCTTCGGACGAAGACAGGACAAATACTCCCTTCCTTCCCCTATATATATACACTTCAACCATCTCTTCCATTAACTTTGTTAATTCCATCATCCATGGTATTGAAGGTTCAACAGCCTCTTCATTAAATTCTCACACCCCATCATCCATTCATGAATTACTCATCTCTACACTAAATTCCTCATACCCCATCATCCATTGCATTTTGTGGCTCAACAAGCCCTTCATTAAATACTCACCTACCACCCATTGGTATTTCTAAGTTCAAGGATCCTCTGTATTAAATTTCACACCTTCCATCATCAATTATGAACACACGCATTTTCTAGTGACCTTAAGTCTAACCATGATTCTATTTTATGCTGATGAACCATCATATTCGTTCATCAAGACGATTTCAATATTTAGTTCAGTCTTGTGGTTTGAAAACTGGTTTTTGCTGCATACTAACATAGTATCTTTAATGTTCACTTCTGTGTCAATCGAGTCAATTTTTGCATCCTACTAGCCCTATGCACATGGTGGTTGAATCTGAGCTCAGGTCGACCCAGGGCCACCACAAGGGGTGCACAACATTTCAAATGATTATACGGATCCGCACATTTCCAAACCTGCAATGACAAACCAATGATCCCAACCGAACCTAGGCAGGAATTCGTAATAATAACTAATGTTCAATATATATATATATATATATAGTATATATATATACATCACCAAATTCACAACATTTAGTATTAAATTATTAATGGATTGAACGATTTAAGTCCGTTATCAGCATTTTAAATGACCATCTAACCCATTTTGGTATCCACCCAGCCCAAAGCAACATAACAAGCTGTCATTTAAATGGGTACCCTAAAGTTGGAAGATCTATAACTCATTCCACTCCTATAAACATGACTTTTTCTCAGTAGGTATTAGATGAGATTTGTTGAAGACCTGCTAATCCAACTGTACTTAGGAATGTCCTGCAAATGCTATTTTGGCCCTACATAGCACCAAATGACACCTTTCTGGCCCATGAGACCAGCAATGGGTCAACGTTAATCCCATCACCATCAATTGGAACTGGCCCGTTCTTATACCCATTGAGACCCGAACGAGTCCAAAGTGAACTAATGGCTAAGTCGAGCGAAATGGCACCCCATAAAAGATCTATAGGTCCATCTCACCCATAAACAGGATCTTCTCCAGTAGGGGATGGATGGGACCTTGTTGAGGGACCGGACACTGACCCAACGTAGAATTTCGTCCCCAATGCCTTGTCTTGGCTCGTTGTTGCCTGCAGCCCACGACCTTCGGCCCGTGAGCGGGCACGAGCTGAACGCTTAATCCAGCTCCGACGATTCAATGGACCGGAACGAGGTCGGCTCTGATGTCATTTGGGACCTCCACCCAGCCCAGGCAACCAACGGGCCAAGTCATTTAAAACGGGCATTCCTAAGTTGAAGATCGGATAGTCCAACTCAACTTATAAACAGGACTCTCTCCAAATAGGCATAGATGGGACGGAAGAGGGATCTCACATCCAATTGACTAGGGTATCAGTTCTAAATGCTCACTTGGCCCGTTGTTGCGCCCGTTCACTAACCTTTCAAGCCGCGGACCTACAGCCTACCAACGTTTCAATCCGTTCCACCATCTACCACGAATCAGGGTCGGCTTCCCATAACATTTGTGTCTCACCGGTTCCGCGCAACCGCACTCAACAAGCTACAATTTAAAATGGCACCCCTGCCAAAGATCTCATAGTCCATTCCTACTTATAAACAAGATCTTCTCCAAGTAGGTATTAGATGACTTGCCGAGGATCTCACGACCACCCACCTAGGGAACTTCACCCCTAAATGCATATTTCAGTCTGTGTTGAACTCAAAACTATCGGACCTTTCCACAAGCCCGTGAGCTGTGTCGTGAGGCCAACGCGCTCGAATCCAGCCCACCATCTAACACGGAACCAGGTCGTTCCACATCACTTGTAACGACCCAGCCCACAACCAACGCCAAGTCATTTCTTTAAAATAGGGTACCCCTAAAGGGCGCATCTAAAGTCCATTCCAACGGGATATAAACAGGATCTTCTCCAATAGGCACATTGTGGGAATGGCTGGAGGGATCTCATAACTAGTTAGTCCAACAATTGATAAAGCAATACGTACTAACAAACGAAGCATTTGACTTTTCTTTTGCGATGATACGACTACTAACTCGATCTTGATGATACTTGCTCTGCGAATTATAATTTTTAATAGCCATTACTATTGTTATCAAAATTTAATTGAATTTGGTTGTTTGATTAAATTGTTCAAAAATTGTATTGTTCAAAAATTTTATTGGTACAATTGTTGGTAATTATCGACTAAATAAAGTTTAGAACTTTATTTATTTTCATTATTCTGTTAGGTTGAGTAGCGCTAGCGATTGCTAGCCCGACTATGGTTTAATAACCCATTGATAATTATTTTTAAATATTTATTATGTGTTCGTATTATTTTTAACTCAAGTCGACAGCATCTGGTCATTGTTGTTTACGAGTTTTGGTATTATTACTAGCTCCGAGCTGTGTCTTGAGCTGAGTATTATTACAAGTTTGCCACCAAAGATAATTTTCTTCTTCTTCTTTCCCGGTGCCATCCTCTGTTCCCGACAGACGGCCGCCACTCTAGCCGCCACCAGACGTCATCTCCGGCTGCCGATCAATCATCTCCGACTGCCGTCCAATCGTTGCCTTCCTACGCCTGCCATGCCGTTACGGTGTCACCGGACCAACTCTGGCGGCCTTCCACGCGCGGCGGTGCACTGCATTGACCGCCTAGCGGTGCACTACGCGTCGCGATATCACCACCGATGAGCGTCGCCGCCTCAATTGAGTTGGTTGCTCAGTCACCCTGTGACAGCCCTATCGACCTTCTCCCACCAAATTGGAACCCATCCCGCCAGGATGACCGGATTTCTTCACACACTATCGTCGCTTCAGGTTTTGCCGCCGTCCTATGTTTTCGGCCATTTTCCACCTAGGCTGGCATCCACACACGTGAGATCGAATGTAACGACCACGTAGAGTGCAACCCTAATGGGCCTAAGTCATTTCTTTAAAATGGGTACCCGGAAAGTTAAAGATCTATGGTCCATTCCCACTTATAAACAGGATCTTCTCCCAGTAGGTATTAGATGTGGGACTAAGTTGAGGGATCTCACAATCAACCCACCTTAGGGAATTTCGTCCCCGAAATGCCTATTCTTGGCTCGTTGCTAGCCCTAGCCCATGACCTTTCTGGCCCGTGACCGGCAGCCTAGCCAACGTTTCTAATCCAGCCCACCATCTAACACGGAACCAGGTCGGCTCTGATACCATTTGTAACGACCCAGCCCAAGGTGCAACGTAAGTGGGCCTAAGTTATTTCTTTAAAATGGGTACCCCAGAAGTTAAAGATCTATAGTCCATTCTCACTTATAAGCAGGATCTTCTCCCAGTAGGTATTAGATGTGGGACTAAGTTGAGGGATCTGACAATCCACCCACCTTAGGGAATTTCGTCCCAATGCCTATTCTTGGCCACGTTGCTAGCCCCATCCCACAACCTTTCTGGCCTGTGACCGGTAGCCTAGCCAACGTTTCTAATCCAGCCCACCATCTAACACGGAACCAGGTCGGCTCTGATACCATTTGTAATGTAGACGTTTGGAGCCCTAAACTCTTAACTAATCGGGATGATAGGAACGAATGCGTACACCCCGAGTCAAATAAAACATCCACACTAACACTTTGAATCAGAATTTTACCTCTAACTGTGTGGTCCTCGTTCTCAGCGTCCTCGATTTCGACTGCAAAAAGTTTTGCCTTCCCCTTGTCCGCTGGTTTTGCAGGTGCTGGGTAGCGATTAGGAGCTGGTGTCTTCTCCTTTTCTGGTTGCTCCTGTTGTTGCTTCAGGGGCTGACGACACTTGTTTTGCAGGTGTCTGTAACGACCCAGCCTAAAGTGCAACGGAATGGGCTAAGTCATTTCTTTAAAATGGGCACCCCGAAAGTTAAAGATCTATAGTCCATTCCACTTATAAGCAGCATCTTCTCCCAGTAGGTATTAGATGTGGGACTAAGTTTAGGGATCTCACATTGAACCTACACTAATCGACGAAGAGAGTAGGATCATCTTCCGACTTCGAAACGACCGTCGCCACAGATTCTCGGAGAAAGTTTGCCTGTGCTTGCCCATCTCGCTGAAACAAGGGGACTCGTTGGCCAACAGTCGTGTTTAGTTTCTTTCTTGTTTATTTTAAACTTTAATCCTCATGATTAACAAGTTTACTATCTATTGAAAATATGCATGCAAGAAAATTAAGAAGAGGGAGATAGGAAGGATACCTAAGCAAGGAAGAAACACCGGCAAGGAAGAGGTGAACTAGGCGGCTAAGGTGAAAAAGATGCCCCTACACCCGTATGTGAAAAATGATGTCCTCTTTTAAATTTATAAAAATGAAAATGATGGTTAGGGTATGTGATAACGCCCCTAGACTCGTATTTCATTTGACCGGGTAAATAATAAAATGGGTAAATAATTAACCGGGTAAAGAATATAACACATTCGGTCCTTTCTGGATCGCATCCGCGTCAAAAGAATTTATTTTTTTCTCACAGTCTTTACAGTGGAGGTATTTATTAGAGGGTTCGATCCAATAAAGGCTGAGAGCTGGATAGACATTACCAAAATATCTTTTAGGGCTCTGTCTCTGCTCCACTGCCATCAAGTGAGATTGGCAACATGCATGCTTCAGGAGGAAGCATCTTACTGGTGGAAATCCATGGAAAAAAACTACATTCCATCGATGTGAGATTTCTTCCATCACGTGGGTGGAATTTGTGGAAGCTTTCAATGGACATTATTTTCTAAAGCCCGTTGCCCAGAAGAAAGAACTAGAGTTCGCCATTGACCTATCACCTGGTGTAACACCAATTTCTAAAGCACCATACTGCATGGCGCCAACATAACTCAAGGAGTTAAAGAGTTAACTAGAAGAGTCGTGGTAGGCGGGTTTCATCCGACCAAGTACTTCACCCCAGGGAGCCCCTGATCGCTTTGTGAAGAACAAAGATGGATCACTTTGGCTGTGTATTGACTATCGACAACTCAATCAAGTGACAGTCAAGAATCGGTCCCCCTTACCAAGGATTGATGACTCGTTTGATCAGCTAAAAACAACCGGAGTATTTTCTAAGATAGACTTTGTAACGACCCAGCCCAAAGTGCAACGTAATGGGCCTAAGTCATTACTTTAAAATGGTTAACCCAAGTTAAAAATGTATAGTCTATTCTCACTTATAAACAGGATCTTCTCCCAGTAGGTATTAGATGTGGGACTAAGTTGAGGGATCCCACAATCCACCCACCTTAGGAAATTTCGTCCCCGAAATGCCTATACTTGGCCCGTTGCTGGTCCCAGCCAACGACCTTTCTTGCCCATGACTGGCAGCCTAGCTAACGTCCCTAGTCTTGGCCCGTTGCTAACCCTAGCACACGACCTTTTGGCCTGTGACCAGCAGCCTAGCCAACGTCCGTAGTCCAGCCCACTATCTAACACGTAACCAGGTTGCTCTGATACCACCTGTAATGACCCAGCCCAAAGTGCAATGTAATGGGCCTAAGTCATTTATTTAAAATGGTTAACCCAAGTTAAAGATCTATAGTCCACTCCCACTTATAAACATGATCTTCTCTCAGTAGGTATTAGATGTGGGACTAAGTTGAGGGATCTCACAATCCACCCACCTTAAGAAATTTCGTCCTCGAAATGCCTATACTTAGCCTGTTGCTAGCCCTAACCCACGACCTTTCTGGCCCGTGACCGGTAGCCTAGACAATGTCCCTAGTCCAGGCCACCATCTAACACGGAACGAGGTTGCTCAGATACCACCTATAACGACCCAGCCCAAAGTGCAACATAATGGGCCTAAGTTATTTCTTTAAAATGGTTAACCCAAGTTAAAGATCTATAGTCCATTCTTACTTATAAACAGGATCTTCTCCTAGTAGGTATTAGATGTGGGACTAAGTTGAGGGATCTCACAGACTTGCTGTCTGATTATCACCAATTGCGAGTAAAGGAGTCAGATATACAGAAAACGGCTTTCCAAACACGATATGGACATTATGAATTTTTTGTCATGCCTTTTGGTCTAACAAATGCACCAGCAGCCTTTATGTCACTCATGAACATAGTATTCTATGCATACTTGGATAAGTTTATGATTGTATTTGTGGATGACATTCCAGTCTATTCAAATAATGAAGAAGAGCATGTGAGACACCTGCCCATTACTCTTCAAGTTCTGAGAGAAAATCAACTGTTTGCCAAGCTCTCAAAATGTGACCTCTGGTTGAAGGAGGTAAACTTCCTTGGTCATATTATCTCAAAGGCTGGAATTGTAGTGGATCCATCAAAAGTGAAAGTAGTCACTGATTGGCCTCAATCCAAGTCAGTCACAGACATCAGAAGCTTTCTTGGCTTAGCGGGTTACTACAAGAAATTCATTAAAGACTTCCCCTTAGTAGCATTGCCGATGACCAAACTCACAAGGAAGGGAGTCATGTTCGAATGGAGTAGTAAGTGTGAGGAGAGTTTCCAGCCTTAAAGAAGAGTCTGAGAACTGCACCAGCCTTGCCACTACCAATTGTTAATGAAGGATTCGTAGTCTTCAGTGATGTGTCCCTGTTGGGTTTAGGATGTGTCCTTATGCAGGGAGGTAAAGTGGTGGCCTATGCTTCTTGTCAATTGAAGATTCATTGGCAAAATTATTCAACCCATGACTTGGAACTGGCAGCAGTGTTTTTGCCCTGAAGATTTGGAGACACTACTTGCATGGAGCTCACTTCAAAGTGTTCACTGACCACCAGAGTTTGAAGTATATCTTCACCCAGAATGACCTTAACCTTCGACAGAGGCGGTGGCTAGAGCATTTAAAGGACTACGACTTCCAAATTTTATACCACCTAGGGAAAGTGAATGTGGAAGTAGACGTGTAGAGTCAGAAGGGCAAGGTGGACAAAGGTCAGTAGCTAGCTAGACTTGTGGAGCAACTAACAGGGTTACTGGAAAATTTGGTTATTTCAAATGATTTAGTTGATCGTGTTAAGATAGCACAAATGGGTGGTGAGGAGAGTGAATGAAGTGTTCAACAAGACTCCTGACATTGTAGCTGATTCTAATAGTGTGATCAGATTTAAAAGAAGGTTGTGTGTACCCAAGGATGATGCACTGAGACAGAATATCTTGGAGAAGGCTCATTGCTCAAAGTTCTCGATACACCCTGGAGTTACTAAAATGTATTAGGATTTAAAGCTAACCTACTGGTGGATTGGGATGACATGGGATGTTGCGGATTTTGTCTCCAAGTGTCAGACTTGCCAAAAGATCAATGCCCACCATCAACTACTTGGAGGACTAATGCAACCTTTAGAAATACCAACTTGGAAATGGGAGTGTGTCACATGTGATTTTATTACAAAGCTCCCAAGGACTCAGAAGAAGCATGACTCCATATAGGTGGTTGTGGGCTGACTAATTAAGGTAGCTTACATCATCCCCTCAAAATCAATGAGGACTATAGAATACCTGGCAGGATTGTATGTCGACAATATTGTCAAGTTGCATGGGATTCAAAAGGAGATAGTCTCTGATCAAGATCCCCTATTCACCTCACGTTTCTGGGAAGCTTTCCAAAAAGCCTTGGGGACCCAAATCAAGCTGAGTACTGCATATTATCCCCAAACTGATGGTCAGAGTGAGAGGACTATTCCAACTACGGAAGATTTATTGCGAGCTTGCATTCTTGATTGGGGAGGTGACTGGGAGATACACTTAGCCTTGGCTAAATTTACCTACAATAACTCTTATCAAGCCAATATAGGGATGACACCATTTGAAGCCTTATATGGTAGGCCCTGCAGCTCTCCATTGTGCTGGCTGGAGTCTACCAAAGCAATTATGGTCGGGCCAGAGATGGTGAGGTAAGCAACTGAAAAGGTGAAACTCATTTACCAAGGCTTAAGGCAGCTGAGGATTGATAGAAGAGTTATGCTAATACTCGAAGGAGGGACCTAGAGTTCCAAGTTGGGGTGTTTTTGTACCTAAAGACATCTCCTAGGAAGGAGGTGATCAGATTTAGAACATTGGGAAGTTGAAACCAAGATTCATGAGACCATTCCAAATCGTGGATCGAGTTGGAAATTGTGCATATAAACTAGCATTACCACCAAGGCTAGTTGGAGTACACAATGTTTTCATGTGTCAATGCTAAAGAAATATGTACAAGATGAAGATCATAAAATCACAAATTTTGAAGACTTAGAGCACAATCAAATTTAACCTACGAGGAAAAGCCGATTTGCATCCTGGAGACGGAAATAAAGACACTCAGGAACAAGGAAATTCCTTTGGTAAAAGTATTGTGGAAAAATTAGGGGTCAGCGGAAACTACATGGGAGACTGAACAAGAAATGGCAAGGAAATACCCTAGCCTTTTCATGGCATAAAATTCTTATAATCGTAGTAGCATGAATTGATCCTGAAGATAAAATTAATCATGATTGTTCTGTTGCCCGTTATGATATTTTGGCGACGAAATATTTCCAAGTTGGGGAGATTGTAAACACTGTAGAAATATATATATATTGTGAAGACCCGGAAAAAATAATAATAATAATAATAATAAATATATATATATATATATATAATAATAATAATAATAACGTTCGACGCGGTGGGATCGAACGTGGGGAAAAAATTTCGTTAGCTGGTTAGGTATGAATTACCCGGTTAATTGAGAAGTAATTTCTAACCGGACGATTCTACTTGAATCGGTCAAGTCGACCACATTATTTATCCATCTAACCATTTAAGTGAACCATACCATGTACCCATTTAAGAGGTTAAGTGAATTATTTATCCATTTAACCATTTAAGTGAATCATACCATGTACCCGTTTAAGAGGTTAAGTGAAATGGTTAAGTGAACCGTATTGATTACCCAATTACCCGATTAAAGGAATTGCGGTGAAAGGGTGTTTCCACAAACCCTAGCCGTCATTTCATTCTTTGTAAAAGGAGAAGGGGAGGGCGTCTTCTACATCTTTCTCCTCCTTGGACAGATGCTGGCTTTCCTCCTTCGCTCGGGTAATTCCTTTTCCTTTCTTTTTCTTTTGTTGCATGCATACACATGTTGCATAAATCATAAACATGTTAAACATAAGAATCAAATGAGAAATCAACAAGGGAAGAAGAAAACTAGGAGGACGTCCTGCTGTTTTTGCAGCAGCAACAACACCATCCTCCATCCTTGTGAGTAGGGTTGACGTGCTGGAAGTAGGGAGTGTTCCCAGCGGTGCTGCTGGCCGGACGGAGTCGCCTTGGGTGGCCGAGTCAGACCGGCGGGGAGAGATGTAAATCAGGAAGTGTAGGGAGACCAGGTTGGTGTTGATTGGGTGGTGTTGCTGGCCAGACGTGGATCCGCCATGGAAAGGGCAGACTGGTCGTCACTTGGGGTGGTGCTGGTCGTCACCTTGATGGGGCAGGACATGGTCGCCATGGCTGCTGGTCGGCCACCATGAATGGTGAAATTAAGGTCCCCATGTAGGGTGTAGTCCGAGTTCCATGAGACAGCAGCGGATAAAGGTTGGATCTTTGGTGTTTTTCCAATCAGATTAGTGGGGTAGATAGAAGATGGGGTCTGAGATTGGGTGGAAGGAAAAGAAGACGGGCTGGTCGGGTGCTGTTTATGTGGCTGACTAGAATAGTCGCCATGGGTCTGGTCGGGGTTGCTGTTTGGGTGGCCAGGATGGGGTCACCAAGGACTGGTTGAGGGTTGCCATGTGGTGGCCAATTTGGTGACGCCATAGCAGCAAATGGAGGCCGCCACATTACTGGTTGGTCGCCATGCATGGTGAAAATACCGGCTTTTGCTGGTTGATTACAATAAAGCTGGGAGCTTTGGGGTCGTTAAATGAATTGTTAAAGTGGGATGGCAACCAGGTCAATATAGGAGAACTCGATGCGGTTGAGTTAGAATATAAGGTAAATACAAAAGACTAAAGTATGGGATATGTTAATAATTGAATTATCAATTAGATAATGGGGATTTGGATGGGGATAATTAATAATTAATTATCATTAGAATTGCTGAAAATTTAATAAGAAATAAAGACTAACATGAACTAATTACATCATTTAAAATTGATAGTATATTAGTCATGTAGTTGCATGTAGGTTCATGCAAAATAAAATTATACTAATGTATAATTTTATGCCCTTATTCAGATTAGGGTTAACGGATCATAGTCAGACGAAATCACAAGTCAGGTACGTATAATAGGTAGAACATCGTATTTTCCTTGTTGGTAGCCTAGGTCGGCCTGAGCCCAGATTCGACCACCATGCACCGAGTGCAACCGGGGTCAAAGAATTGACTCAGTCCGACACGGGGTCGTATTATGTGCGTAAATTGTGTAATGCATCGACATTGTTTTGGAGTAGTGATAGCCGCCCCATAAAAAGGCTACGGCCGGGGTGAGTGAGGCACATGCGATTCCTCCATCGCACTGGAGTGCAGTGATAGCCTCCCCATAAAAAGGCTACGGCCGGGGTGTGCAAGGCACTGGCACTGGAGTGCAGTGATAGCCTCCCCATAAAAAGGCTACGGCCGGGGTGTGTGAGGCACTGGCACTAGAGTTGGCAGTGAGAGCTTCCCCACAAAGGGGCTACAGCCTGAGTGCGTGAAGCCTGCACTAAAAAGGTTACGGCCAAAATGGGCATAGCAATCACCTGAGTGCAGTGATAGCCTCCCCATAAAAAGGCTACGGCCAGGTGTGTGAGGCACTGGCAAATTGGCAGTGGAGCTCCCCACAAACGGGGCATAGCATCCCTGAGTGCAGTGATAGCCTCCCCATAAAAAGGCTACGGCCGGGGTGTGTCGAGGCACTGGCACTAAAATTGGTAGTGAGAGCTTCCCCACAAACGGGGCGCAGCAATCACCTGAGTGCAGTGATAGCTACCCCACAAAAAGGCTACGGCCGGGGTGTGTGAGGCACTGGCACTGGAGACGGTAGTGGTAGCCTCCCCACAAAAGGGCTACGGCCGGGGTGTGCGGATCACAGCGGATACCTCCTCCGCATTGTTTTGGAGTACAGCGGAATCGCTCCACCGCATATTAAAATAAACTTAAGGAAATAGTGGAATGTACTTGTTTTGTTTTATCTATTATACTACTTAGTGTTGTAATCACTAACGCGGAATTGCCTCCGCAGGTGTGCAGATACGAGATTAGGTGATTGACAACCAGAGCATGGAGCAAAATAAATATGAGGACTCCTTTCTTTTTTACTATTTGAGAAATAAGTGTGGCTACTGGGAAACGGTCCAAGACTGTGGGATCTTTATATATGTTTTTGTTTAAAAAAATGTTAGACATATTTGCTTAAATTTTGAGTAACACCTTGCCAGCTAGGCCCACAATGTTGTGACAAATGGCGGGTCGTTACAGGTGGTATCAGAGCCAAGTTTCCCTAAAGCTCACATCTTATGACTCAAGTACCTTGTTGAAGAGTCCAATATTTATCTTTCTCCAATGGGGTATGTCATTAGGGAATTAGTGGACTCACTAACAAACCTAAGTAATCATTGGAAAAAAAAATTTTTTTTACATAACGGAAAAAAATTTTAGATGGCAGGCACCCGAAGGAAGTCGAGCCAAGCTGCGCAGTCGGACACGAACGTGGAGAGTGTGTTAGGCCAAATTTTGACGGCCATACAGGGACTAGCGCAGGCTTCAGATAATACAAGTTCTGTGATGCAGAACATAGCACAGCAATTACCGGGATTGGTAACAGGGAATGGAGCTCCAAATTCGGCTGCGGGTCCTAGAAACGTCCCAAATGGGGATCAGGGGAGCGCCCAAGAGCGGGTAGGAATAGCTGACCCGGGCGAGCGAGGAGAACTTCCAAACCCGGTGCCACCGGTAGTCCGACAAGTGGTACTGCCAGATGGGGATGACAGTGATCGATACACTGTAGAGAAATTCCGGAAGAACGGAGCTGAGGTATTCATTGGAGGGACTGATCCAATGAAGGCGGAGAGCTGGTTGGACATTACTGAAAAAGCATTTAGAGCTCTCTTTGTGCCTCATCGCCATCAAGTGAGGTTGGCGACATGCATGCTTCAGGAGGAAGCATCCTATTGGTGGAAGTCCATGGAGAAGACTGCGTTCCATCAACGGGAGATTTCGTCCATTCCTTGGGCGGAATTTGTAACAGCTTTCAATGGACAATATTTTCCTGAGTCAGTTGTCCAGAAGAAAGCACTGGAATTTGCCACTCTAACTCAGAAGGATGATTCAGTCCGAGAGTATGCAAAAAATTTCTTGCAATTGGAGAGATTTGCATCTGGGAGTCTGGCAACTGCCCGGGCCAGAGCAGACAAATTTTTCTGGGGGTTGAAGCCCGAATTGAGGAGTAGGGTTGCTACGGCACCAAGAGGCACTATAACCGAAGTGATTGAGGCAGCCACTACTCATGAGTTGGTGTACGACTATGTCCGTGCACAGAAACAGGGGAAGGCTACTATGCAACATAAGAATGCCAATCAGGGTAGTAGCAAAAACAGGTCTGCAGAACACCAGCAGCAGAACTATCAACGGAATGTCGATGGGAACCGCAAAAGGAAGTTTCAGGAGATTCCGTATCGACTATGTAAAAATTGCAACAAGATGCATTCAGGGCCATGCAGGGAGCCTCGTCGGTGCTATAACTGCGGAAGGACGGGACACCTGCAAAACGAGTGTCGTCAGCCCCTGAAGCAACAACAGGAGCAACCAGAAAAGGAGAAGACACCAGCTCCTAATCGCTACCCAGCACCTGCAAAACCAGCGGACAAGGGGAAGGCGAAACTTTTTGCAGTCGAAATCGAGGACGCTGAGAACGAGGACCACACAGTTAGAGGTAAAATTCTGATTCAAAGTGTTAGTGTGGATGTTTTATTTGACTCGGGGTGTACCCATTCGTTCCTATCATCCCGATTAGTTAAGAGTTTAGGACTCCAAACGTCTACATTACCTAAGACTTATAGGGTCACTACCGCAACGGGAGAAGGGGAGGTCACGACGTTAGGAGTGACTAACCTATCCTTGGATATACAAGGGAAACCCTATGTATGGAATTTCATTGTCTATGGGATAATAGGCTTTGATGTACTGTTGGGAATGGACTGGTTGTCTGCACACCAGGCTTTTCTCGACTGTAAAGGGAGGAGAGTGTTGACTAAACCTTGTAATTGTGAGATGGGGGTCATTTTCCAAGGGTCATGGAATGATCCATCCTCTTGTATTGTGTCGGTTAGTGAGGCAACTGAGTGGTTTTGTGAGATCCCTCAACTTAGTCCCACATCTAATACCTACTGGGAGAAGATCCTGTTTATAAGTGGGAATGGACTATAGATCTTTAACTTTCGGGGTACCCATTTTAAAGAAATGACTTAGCCCATTACGTTGGACTTTGGGCTAGGTCGTTACAAATTATATCAGAGCAAGGTTTCCCAAAAGCTCACATCATATGACTCAAGTACCTTGTTGAAGAGTCCAATATTTATCTTTCTCCAATGGGGTATGTCATTAGTGAATTAGTGGACTCACTAACAAACCAAAGTATTCATTGAAGAAAAAAAAATTTTTTTTGAACATTACAGAATGTCGATGGGAACACGAAAAGGAAGTTAACTTCTGGGGTACCCATTTTAAAGAAATGACTTGGCCCATTACGTTGCACTTTGGGCTGGGTCGTTACAAATGGTATCAGAGCCGACCTGGTTCCGTGTTAGTTGGTGGGCTGGATTAGAAACGTTGGCTAGGTTGCCGGTCACGGGCCAGAAAGGTCGTGGGCTGGGGCTAGCAACGGGCCAAGAATAGGCATTTTCGGGGACGAAATTCCCTAAGGTGGGTGGATTGTGAGATCCCTCAACTTAGTCCCACATCTAATACCTACTGGGAGAAGATCCTGTTTATAAGTGGGAATGGACTATAGATCTTTAACTTTTCGGGGTACCCATTTTAAAGAAATGACTTAGCCTCATTACGTTGCACTTTGAGCTGGGTCGTTACAG
>JAURVB010000523.1:0-23177 GCA_033002965.1 Piper betle | reverse complement strand
GGTTTTACAATTGTGACAATTAAAGGTACATAAAAACATGACGGCAAACAAAGAAGAAACGTGAAAGAAGTTATTCAATGGATGATTCTTTCTATTTATGATTTTATTTGATTTGATTAGTTCGGGCCCAAAATGGCCCAAACTAGTCAAACTAATTTTTTTGGCTTTCGGTTTCAACTACACTAGTTCCAAATTAAAGTAGCACCAAACCAAGCTTTTTAAATGAGTTTGATTCTATTGATTTGTCCGGTTATTTCAAATGTGCTCAACCTTCATTGCTGCTAGGGTGACTAAGATTTATGAACATTAAATCAATCCTGCTCTATTTACTTGCTAGCTGCCATACACGTTACCTCCTCTTTTCAACCCTCCTATTGTTCTAGCCATGGATGCATGAATCGGCCGATTCCGAGTAGAATCGGCCAATTTAAATCGGATTGGCAGCGTGCCGATCCGATTTTAGGGCTAAATCGGTTGACCCCGAATTGATGTCCAAATCGGCCGATTTACTCCGATTCCGACCTATTTAAATCCGATTCGGAATCGGGGTAATATCGGGAAGAATCGGTTTTTAGGATAAATGACTAAAATACCCTAGGTATGATATTTATTAAATTATTTAAGCATGGGTAAAATTAGAATTTTGATTTTAAAAACCTAAAATTACCCTGTCTCCCCTACTCCACCGCCGCGCTTCCGCCCTCTGCCACGCTTCCTCGCCTCCGACCTCAGCTCCGACTGGACTTCCGACCTCGCCTCCGCCCTCGCAACGTCGCCTCCAATGGGTGGCCGGCCGACAGTGCTGTGGACACGAACCTCGCCTCAGACGGGTGGCCGTCCGAACGGTGATTTTTGAAAAGTTGGATTTTTTTTGTTGAAATTGAATGTTGTGATGTGTAAATTGTTATCTATGTTGTGCTGTGCAAATTGTATGGTATGTGCTGTGCAAATTGTAGGCTATGCTTCACAAATTTTTCATTGCTGATTTGGGATTCATGATCAAATTTTTTCATTGTTGTGTTGTGCAAAATTGTGTGTTGTGCGTGCAAATTGCTATGTGCTGTGCAAATTGTATGATCAAATTTTTTGTGCAAAAATTGTATTGTGTTGTGCAAATTTTTTTCAAATGCTATGTGTTGTGCATGAATATGTTTTTTCATTTTGTTCATGCGTCCAAATTGCTTGAGCTGTGCAAATTGTCACAGGGAAGATGGATTGTGTGTTGTGCAAATTATATGTTGTGTAAATTGTCGTGCTGTGCAAATTGTTGGTGCTATGCAAATTGTTGGTGCTGTGCAAATTTGCCTGCTCTTCCAAATCGGTCATAAATTGTTATACTCTTTTATACTTGTATTAAATTATAAATTTGTGTATTTATGTTAAAAATTTATATAATATGTATTTCAGGTATTTATGTTACAAGTTGTCAAATTTTTGTATATGACCGATTTAGACCGATTCAGGCCGATTCAACTGAACTAATTGCTATTCGATTTAGACCGATTCTGACTCCCTTAAAAACTGATTCCAATTCTGATTCCGATTTATGCAAGCATGGTTCTAGGTGTGTGTATGTCTTATTATTTTTTTATATATCTAGTGACCTTTTATTTCAAAAGAGATGCAAAAGGGAGATTCTTACATCGATGAAGGACAAAGGAAGCGCTTCTTTTTAAGGAACAAGCAGGTTAAAACATGATTTATTCCTCTGCCATGCTTTCCCCACAATTTTGGAGGGAAACATTTAGGCCGCCCCTTGCCCCGTTTTTTGACGCCCTAAATCGCACCCCACTTCCTATGTGCCACGGGGCTATCCCCAATTCTATCGCAAATAGTATCTCTCACACTTATCACACTTAGGAGTGGAGGTGGGTTGGTCACATATTTGACAAGACATTGTCATGTTTGTTCGATTAATATCACATAAAAAGCCGATGGTTTACGGTCAAATTCGTATTAAAATTCAAAGTCAATAATTTATTTTAATTTTTTTATAATATTTTTTAATCATTTATTTTATTATACAACTCATATTTTCTTCCAAAATACTAATCCTATATTTATGCAATCAGTATATCTTTTATAATCTCTTGGTTTATCTTATGTCAATTAGAATGAAGTTAAAATCACTATTTTTTAAAAACTAATTTTTTTTCCTAATTAATGTTATTCTACCATGAGAACCTTTGAAGTGTAAGGTTGTTGTGGCTTAATTTTAATAATATCCCATGATAATTTAATTATAATGCCAAGAAATATCACTTATAATAAATCATTAGCTTATAATTTTTGTTGATCGGTTAGTCAATTGGTAAGATAAAGAAATATACATGTTCGATTTGTTTTTACTCATTTATAATCGTTAAGCTTAAAGTTTTGATCATTCAACTTATTAAACTCTTTAAGATAAGATTTAAAACCCCCTTGTACACAATTCAGAGTGAAAGAGCGTGAATGAAATATTAGCTTGGAGTTTGGTCGACGATTGGAAAACTGATCGACAACTGATCAACTAGAGAAAACATGTTAGTCGAGTTTGGTAACAGACCAACAATGCTTCAACAAATCCAATTTGATCAGTTACCAATCATGGATCGATAGGAGGCATTAAAGAATAGCTTGAGCACACAAGATGATAGATGGATGATCAACGGATTGATTGTTCGGCAACCAAACGACCCCAATAGATGATCAACAGATGATGGGCATTCGAACAGTGCCCAGTTTTTTTAAGAAAGTAGTTGTTGGAGAGGCTGATATGACAAATTCATTGGTATAATAGCTACTATTCCTAGGTAAGATTTCTTGGGTAAGTGCATTCTGAGATTCCCTTGGAATTTGCAAGCCTTAGAAACTGTTTTGGGATCAAAGTAGTTTCTAAACTCCCAGTGCCTTTATTTTCACATCAAAGAGAGTTTGTGTAAATCCAAAAGTTATGACCTGGTATTTCTTCCGGTTCACTTTCATTGAGTCGATCGAAACAAAATGTTAGCCGGTTGACCAAACGAGTAATATGAGGTGAATATAAGTATCTATAATTCTGTGTGGACTTCCCTACTATCCGTTCATGGTTCAAGTAAGAAACTTGATTTATATGTAGATTGTGAGACCTACTCCAAATGGTAAACATGCCTCATAGGCTTTGAGCTCGCTTTGCAAGTTGCAAGTCTCATCATGAGTTAGAAACTTATCATATAGGCCACAAGCCTGCTTCGATTATGATAATGTTATGTCTCACACAAGGTCATTTCAGATTTTTACGATGAAATATAAATCATGTAGATTATATGATAAATTACTCTATTATAAAGTTCAGTTGAACTATAATAAGTTTATTCAAAGTCTTCTTGTAATTTATTTAATTCGTAATGTTGTGACATTTCAGATTGAATTTTGGCATGTTGGTGGACATGAACTTAGACATGATCTCATTCAAAATGTTCTATATTTAGACTTGGTCAAAGGATGGAGCTTAAAGAATTCTTGAAGAGCAGATAGTCAAAGTGAAGCCTAAGGATTTGAATGTGTAGACTTATTTGAATTTAGATTTTAAACTTAAGAGGGAAATTAGTAATGGAGTTTGGAGAAGCTTACTTGACATTAATGCTCAAGCAATTAGAGCTTTAAACTTATGTGGCTATATAAGGAGCCTATTATCAACATGGTAGAGCTACCCATATCCAAATATTAAAAGTGTTGAAGTGTTCTAAAGTAGGAGTATAGTCCAGAATAAGGTTGTAGAGCTATATTAGGTATAAGCTTTGGATAAGCTTCATTGTGCCCACCTTAGAATTTTCTCAAGAGATTGGATAATACGTTGTATTATATATATTTTTTGTGTTGTAAAGATCTTGTGAGGAACTGCTGTAGACAAGATCAGGTGTGATCTTGTAGTAAGTGCTAGCACTAGAGGCTATTGTACACTTTGGGTGTGGAGTAGTGTGAATGATTGTGTTTGTAAATGCTCAGTTGGCTTGTGAAGTCGAGCTAGAGGTCAAGGGGTAAAGGATAAGTATACCTTGTGAAGCCCATTTGGGGTTGACTACGGTGAAAGACAAATAGTTTGTGAAGTACTTGGGTCTTACTTAGTAAATGAGAAGTAATTGTACACTTGGGTTGTGACACTCATTCGGTTTGGCCATAGTGAAACATAGAAGCCTTACCTAACTATAGGATATAATGGTGTAGAAAATGGGGCATACCATTTATAAACATTTTAAAAATCCTTTTGTTTGATTACTTGTCCTTATTCTTTTATACTTTAATTGATTTTGGCTCATATACAAATTGTTAGAACTTGTTTGATTTAACTTGATCATCAATACTTATTGTGACTATTTGTGTATAGTCACTTATATTTGTTAACTACCTCTATAGGACAAGATCATTGACTTTGGTACTAACTATTTGTTAAGTGCTTTAGATATTCCGCTGCTTATCAAAATTGTCTTTTCAATTGGCTTCAGAGCATTTGGTTAAGGTTGCTGATTTTCGAATAACCAAAACAAGTAAGGACAAACATTACCAAACAAAATAGAGAGATGTTCATCCTTACTTGTTGGAACGGGGATTTTGTTTGGTATAATCCCAACAGAAAGTACCTCCATAGAGAGAAAGACAAAGCTTTGGAAGGACGATCAACCACAAGGCCACCTTTCTTTGATGATTATATTTATACTGATTGTAAAACTTGGATGATAATTTTCTAAACATTTTATGATTTTGATATATGATAGGTTGCACTCGAGGAACATATAAAACCTAAATCCAAAAGAGGATCATGGGATGAAAAGGCAAAAAAAGTGCATTCCATAAATGCCAAAACCATGAATGTATTATTTTATTCACCATGTGAGATCGAATACACAGGGGTGTCTCAGTGCACTTTGGGTTAAGAGATTTGGAAACTTTTTAAGTGACACATGAGGGTGCATCACAAGTGAAAGATGTCAAGATAAGCCTACTCACATTACAACGTAAAATGTATAAAATGGAAGATGATGAAGTATCAATGACATGTACAACTAATTCAATGAAGTTGTAGTGACTTTGCAAAACCTTGGTAAGAATCTAACTTTGATGATATCTATAGGAAATTGCTTGCAACATTACCTATTGACTGGAGATTGAAGGTGAAAGCTATTGAAGAAGCTAAGAATCTAAAGAACATCACTACCGAGGAGCTAATAGGATCTCTTATTACTCATAAACACACGTTGAAAAGGGATTGAAAGAAAAAGAAGTAGACAACTATTCATGAAAATATGGAAGAGCTTGGTCAAGCTTTATATTCTAGAAACTTTAAAAAGTTTGTAAATAAAAAGATGTAGACAAAAGGGGCCAGAAAAAGAAGTAGACAAAAGGGGTGGGTAAAAGAATAAGAAACCCCAATGTTACGAATGTAAAGGTTTTGGACATGTGAGAAATGAATGTCTAAACATCAATAAAGTAGAGTAAAATGATAAAATGAAGGGAAAAAAACAAAAAAGAAAGAGGAAAAGAAAAGAAAAAGGAAAGAAAGTATTGTAGGGCACATTAGAAAGTGACAAGGAAAATGAGTTAGAAGAAATCCTAAAAGAATTTTATTTTGTGGTAAATGATGAAGATGAAGAAATTGATGAAGAACTTCAACCAACATTTGAAGAAATGTATCAAAACATCACCAATGTTGATAAGGCCAACAAGGACTTAAAGATAATGATCTAATCCTTGTCTTCAAAAAATGAAGAATTGAAAGATAAAGTTGCAAGGTTTGAACAAGAGCATGAAAATCCTAAATCAAGGAGGATTATACATCAAAACCCTAATCCAAAAGCGATTGTGTGCAACTATTGTAGCAAAAATAGGCATATTAAGACAAAGTGAAAATGATGATTATTGGTGGACTATGAGATGATGATATGGATTTCGAAAGGATATATTCTTGCGAGTAGTCACACATCCTACAAATGAATTTTAATTTATTTCTATTTTTGAAATTTCAAGGAATTAAATAAAATTGGATTCAGATTGATTAAGGGATTAAATAAAATTTTTGCAGTCGATTTCCGTTGCCGCCACCCTTTCCAGCCATTTTCCTATGCCGGCAAGTGTCCTCCAGTGAAGTCGACCACCGATAGCTTCCCCTTGTCGAGATCTTCTATTTAAGACCGACATCGATCTTCGTTGTAGCCGCAATCACCATCGGTGATTCGCACTTGCCCAACGGCAGTTTCCATTATTTTCGGCCTATTTCAACTAGCCACCGGCCGGATACTGCCGACCATCTGCGTAGATAACTTCCTCACTCGACAGCCAATCTTTTGAGACCACCCACGTCGTCACCGCATCTAGGGGCGATACAGCCCTTTTTAGGCCATTTTCCGGCCAGCCACCGGTCGGACTCCGCCGACTGCAACCACCATCAAGGTCCTGGTCGCGTGCGCTGTCGATCCTGACTGGCGGCGACCCCAGCCACGCCGCTGTCAGCGTTTTCTAGTGATAGGAAACGACTGCCCCTTCCGGCCTATTTGCCTGTGTTCGCATCTGCTTCTCCGCATTTGCGTCTGCTTCTCCGTGTTCGTGTCTGCCTGTCTTTGTTCGAGTCCTTATAGTCGTGCCTAAGTCTGCCAGTCTAAGCCCGTGTCCGTGTCCATCACTCTAGTTCATGTCCACCTAGTCAGCCCAACCCATTTTTCAGTTAACCTAGACCGAGATGGTTTAGCCAATATGACTTGGTCTCATTCAGCTTAGTTGACCAGGTTCAGTTATTTTTGGATCATTTTAGTCCGTTCTTGCACCATTTTTGATAATTTGAGAACCTTATATTAGTTTAGGTGCATATTTACTTGATTTAGGATGTTTGGATGTTATGTTTATTTTTCTGTAATTATTATTTATTTATTTATTATTATTATTTCTTGTTATTCATATATTTATTGATTGTAATACATGTTATATGATTATTTATTATTAATAATGATATATTTACTTATTAATATTACTTTTATTTATGTTTACTAAATTGTATTTATTTATTTATTTATTCATCTATCTGTTTGTTCGTGTGTATATTATTATTTATTTTTATTTAATTATGCATTCTTGTATTGTATAACTATGATATAATTAATATTCATGATTAATGAGTATTAACTTTATTTATTTATTTATTTATTGAATTAATTATATATATATATATATACTAACACAAATATATGTTGATATTTATTCTTGTTTAGTTGTGTATTTATTTGTATAATTATATTATTATTTTATGACTAGAGTATTATTTATGTTCACGTATTTATTATTTATCTAATTATCAACGAGTGCATTTATTTATTTATTATAATTATTATTATTATCCCTCAATTTACGTGCCACATATTTAGTTATAGGTTTATTAGCACTGTTTTCTTTATTAGAATGTATTGATGATATGAGTACACACCACAAGCATCTATATATAGAGACATCGGTATTTTACTTAGCAGTGAGTTTCGATATAGGTTACGAAGTTCGAGCTCGCCGTAGATGTGTCGATGCACTTCGAGCTTGGACCACAGGTCTGTAAGACTCTCCCTTTTCTTGATTTTTGTTTGACTTTTTACATGTTGAGTTTAATCGTGTTTTAGACATAGGCTGACATCGGCGGCGTTTTATCAGATCCCTCAATGTTGGGCTAGTTCATTGTGATTTTTACACATTATTAATAAAACTACAGGGACGAGATCCCTTGTTGTTTTTTGAACTAAAGCTCCAGAAATATATGATACATGCCTCTACCCTAAACCTATTATATAAATACATGCATTTTTATGAATTTCACGAATAAGGGAGTGAGAGATATGGAGATATGTATGGACAACAATAGTACTCTTTCAAACCCTAAGGTAGCGTGAGTATGAGGGTACTGCGTAACACAACACATTTCTTGAAGTTGTAGCACTAACTTAATCATTCATTTTGCCACTCAAGTACCATGGCGAGTGTAATATGGAGGATTTGAGGATGTAAGCGTTGTATATATAAACATGAATATTAGCCGTGCATGTGTGCCGACACTTGTTTAAGTATGTTTGCTTACTGCCCAGCGTGAGGCAATTCTGAAGTTTCCTAAGTTTTCGTGGGTAATAGAATACCCATTTGCTAGTTTGTACTAGTTATTTTTCGGACCAGTAACACTCGTTATTGACGTTTTTCATATTATATATGTAGGCCTTGCAATCCTGAGTCGACAGTGGTGGGAGGACAGATACATGCTACACAAACTTGAGATCAACGCAATTATTTTCTTTCTTACTTTTATTTATATTTGATATATTTTGATACATATTTAATAATGTCTTCCATTTTCATGATGTAAAGTGGGTTGTTTCGATCTATTTTATTAATCGAGTCTTACCTACCAACAATTTTAAACATGACTCGACTCTATCGTAACATTTCTGATTCAATTCTTAGAGGAATTGAAATCGGGGTGTTATAGTTGGTATTAGAGCCAATTCTTGGTCAATTGAGATGGAAGACTTTTGTTTTGAGCTAAGTGTGTGGAACTATTTTTAGCCAAGTCGACAAGTATTTTCTCAATATTTTAGATTTTTGCTCAGTCAAACATGAACAATGCATATTTCAGTGTTAATAAAAATTATGAGATGGATATGAGATCATGATTTTAGTAGATGCTATCATAGATCTCACAGGTATGCCATGATAAGTTTAGAGACTTGTCCTTCCCTTTACTATGCCAGAGATTTGGCCTACTTAGAGTGTTCACATATTCAGTTAGCTAAAATTGATACGAATAGTGACCAAGACTATTTGGAGCACCGCGGACATTGCAGCGCTTGTCCATCTTTTGCCTGTCACCACATCAATCCATCCTTAGGACATGGTGTACATTATGAAACAAAGTTGTTAGAGATAACACATAGAAGGAGACACATCGAGTGCCTTATGAAACAAAGTATGAAGACACTGAGAAAGTTAGTTGGCACATGAGTTGGACCATCGAGTGTCTTAAACAAATCCATAGTTCAAGGGCTACATTGGGGAACATATACCTTTATAAAAATCCTTGTGGATGGAGGATGTGACTTTTGCTAGCAGATCCACTTAAGCATGGGAACACTTGGAGCACAAGTGAGAGTTTGGGCAAATGACTTGGATATGCCACTTCGCCGAAATAACAGCAAATGAGAATGAGTAGCGATGTAACGACCTGCCCAAACTGGACTGGGTGTTACTTAAAAATATAGTTAATGTAAATGTAGCATTCCAGAACATGAATTTAAATATAGCAAATAAGTCTCGCAACATATAATATAAATCATAACAATAAATCATGTTTTCTAAAATATAAAATAACTGTCCCACAGTCTCAGACCGTTTCACATAGCCACATTTATAACACAAGAGAATAATAAGGAAGTCCAATTTTTATTATTGATTCACCATACCTAGGTTGGTAAAAGAACCACCAACCACACTTCTATTCTTTAGTCTAATGCTGCTCACTTGTGGAGGCAATTCCGCATTAGTGATAAAACCACTAAGCCGCATAATTAAATAAACAAGTCAATATAATCCCTATTATCATTTCACTCATTTTTATTATTATTATTACACAAGTCTTTAGTAATTATCTCTCAGATCATTCTGAGATTAGTAATTTGTCTCTCAGGTCATTCTGAGATTAGTAAAAGTCGTCTCCCAGCTCATTCTGAGATTAGAAATCGTCTCCCAGCTCATTCTGAGATTAGGTGGTCTCCCAATTCATTTTGAGATTAGTCATGGTCTTCCAATTCATTCTGAGATTAGGTTGTCTCCCAATTCATTTTGAGATTAGTCATGGTCTCCAAGTTCATTCTGAGATTAGAAATTATCTCCTAGCTCATTCTGATATTAGGTGGTCTCCCAATTCATTTTGAGATTAGTCATGGTCTCCCAGTTCATTCTAAGATTAGAAATTGTCTCCCACCTCATTCTGAGATTAGGTAGTCTCCCAATTCATTTTGAGATTAGTCATGGTCTCCCAGTTCATTCTGAGATTAGAAATTGTCTCTCAGCTTATTCTGAAAATAGTGCTGACAAAGGCTACCAGTTTGGGAAAATACAACATTTTAAATAATCATACCAGTTTGGGAAAATACAACATTTCAATTAATTATACCAGTTTGGGAAAATATAACATTTCAAATAATTATACGGACAATACAACATTTCAAATAATTATATGGACACACATAGTAATTTTAAAGGTGCGGTCCCATGTCAGACTGAGTCAATTCCTTGACCCCGATTGCAATAAAGCGTATGGTGGTCGAATATGGGCTCAGGCTAACCAGGGCTGCCAACAAGGGAAAATACAACATTTTAAATGATTATACGGACCTGGATATTTCAAACTCGTAGGTGCGACCAACGATCCTAATCTAAATGAGAACATAAAATTATACATAAGTATAATTTTATTCGAGTAGGAATGCATGCAGTTAAATATCTAATATATATATATATATATATATCATTTTCAAAAATATTAAATATTAAATTATTCATGTGATATAATCATTTAAATCCTATTATATACAGAGTTTTTATTACCATGATGACTCGCACAATTACCTTTACACCACCACAGATAGAGTGATGTACATACTTAGTATGATTTTCTCATATCATTGTATTCTTCCAGCAAACCAGATATCAAACCACGTGAGGATGCAACACATACTAGTTAGAGTCGTAGAGCAGTATGACCAGTTTTTCGCGAGAGATCCATTCTCTTTCCATGTGAGGCATAAACACTAGATAGAGTTGAGCATTTTTACACTCACCCTACTATCTATTTTCCAGATGGTTGAGATGAACAGACATTGACCAGTGCATGTATAGGTGTTCTCATGCAGAGTATGCTTTCATACTCCTTGAGACTTGTTGTCATGTATAGGTGTTCTCACCTTCATTCCATCACAGAGAGCCCCCATCAGTAGCAGTTAGTAGTTATGTGTATAGTTACGAGAGCCATAGCATTCAACAGACTCATAGTAGCTGTCCTTGTTCCATTATAGAACAGAGTGAGATACTTGACTAGGGACCAATTTTGCTAAGATCTAGTGAATAGTATGGTTCCTCTTACAACGATACCTGAGTGTTTGACCTAGACTGGCGATAGTGAACTATATAGCCCATTAGCATATTCTCTTATTTGGTACTAGAGTTCACCATATGCTAGTAGGACTAGTAGGACACCCTAGTATAGTTGTAGGACCTAGAACAGAGTGCCTTACGGGTACAAGTACTTGACCTATCACATTGATGAGGATCACAGAGACATGGGTAGATATTAGGCCACATACCTCGCATTGAGATAGTTCTTCCTAATGTAGCTTAGACTACTACCTTGCAGTACTTTAGAGTATGTGCTTGGCCACCCAGTAGACCTGATCCATAGGGGTGAACCTCGGTTTTTCCCATTGAGGTCATTGTATTTCAGTCCCCATAGTTTGAAGTGAGCCCAGGAGCTAGTCTGGAGAGATGATTTGAGCATATATGGCCAATCCAGTAAAATGAGTCCAACATGTATGTCTAGCTAGATTATTAAGGAGCTAGCGAGCTTCGTCAATGTTTAGAGTTCCAACATCTTGTTGGTCCGTTTGGGCCGTGTGCAAGTAGCTTTGAGCTACCAAGTTGCTAAAGAGATGGCATCTTCAGTTGATTCCCCTGATTGCAGTTGATGTGAGGAATTTCGAGGATGAAATTTTTATGAGCATAGGTTGTGAAACCTAGCTTCGGGTTAGGGTTTTACCCTCCTGTAGTTTGCCCAGTTTGGGCTAGTCTAGATTCGGTTTGAGTGAGCTCGAACTAGCCTAATTTTCAGACTATGAGTATGGGCCAAGATGGCAATATGAGCATGTTATAGTGGCTAAGTATGCCAACATGTAGTTGATCAGAACGAGTCATTAGTGTGTAGGTGAGGTATATAAATGATTTGTATGAGTTAGCAAGGGTTTTAGGCCAAGATTTAGGTCATTGCAGTATTTAGTATTCGTTTGGGATTTTCAGGTTATCTCATTTGCATGCATCATAGGGATTTTGAATCACCAGGTTGTGCTCATGTGGGCCCAACTTTATTGAGTTTAGAGTTGAAGGCCTATTTAACCTTCTTACCTCAATTCCCACCCAAAGAGTCACTTTTAAGACTCAAGTTAATTTTTGAATTTGGACAATCTTGATCTAAGCTTTCGGTCCATATGTATATTGCATATACCCATAGGTAGGTCCTACTAGACCATGAGTTGTTAGATGTTTATATTGTGCCACCTAGCAAGATCTAAGCCGTCCACATCCGCCATGTCATTCTCCAATTGATTTTCATTGACTTCCCCACCATTGTGGATGATTTCACCTTAATGCCAAAGCCATTTTGGCCTATCGCGGGCCAGACTTAGTCCTCCTCCAACCACCCGATTGGTATGGCCATGACCAAATTGATTATAGTACATGTTTATATGATTATTTATTATTAATAATGATATATTTACTTATTAATATTAGTCTTGTTTATGTTTACTAAATTGTATTTCTCTATTTATATATTCATCTATTTATTTGTTGGCTTGTATATAATTATTTATTTGTATTTAACTATGTATTCTTATATTGTATAACTATGATATCATAGATATTTATAATTAATGAGTATTAAATTTATTTATTTATTTATTTATTGAATTATATATATATATATATATATATATATATATTGTAAAACAAGTGACTCGAGTTGGTTTAAATGTTATTTTTAGCGTATCGAGCCTGAGACCAGTCATGTGTTATGAACCATGAGATTAATGTGTACCCAAGTATATAATGATAATGTCAATAAAACAGCAGTAGAATGACTTATCAAAATATATAAGAGTATGCCAAGATTTTCTTTATTTATTTTAGTATTAGATTGTATAATTATTTTTAGTCCGAATAATGTATTAGGATGTGTTACAGGTAGTTTGGGTGGGTTATTAGTTATAAAGCATGTCATTATGATGTTATGGTGTGTATTATGTTTTATGGGATTTTTCCCTATGTTTTTATTACAAGTCAGTTATTATTTTTAACTCGATTCAGAATCGAGTCAAGTTCTATTTACTAGACGACCCCAATCACTCGTTTTCTTCCCCCGACCACTCGTTTTCTTCCCCCAAACCATTCGTTTTCCGCCCCAACCATTCATTTTCTCCCCTCGACCACTTGTTTTTTCCCTCTTAACACCTTATATATACCAAACTCTTGATACTACCGCTTTACTTGTCGCCAATTCCGTTGCCAATGATCACTGACGCTGCCATCCAGTTGCCACCTCAATGTCACCGACCCTCCCACAACCTTTCATGATGGGAGCAGAGCCCAGTGTCGCCCATCTAGGCTGGATATTCTGCCGAATTAATTTAGTCGAATTCAATCGAACTTCGAACGCCGATAGGTGCCAAATTCGAGTCTTGAGCCGTACGACAAAACCCTAGTTGTCGCCGAATACCGACGATGCGAGGTATAATTAACTTTGACTTAATTTATTAAGGGTGATAATTATTATCACATCATGATATGATTAATGAATTGACGAGTTTGCTATTTTATTATAAATAAAAATATGAATTTGATTGATTGAATTGTATTAAAATGAATGCTAAGGAACTAAATTAGGTAAACTAAGTAATTATCATAATCTAAGGCAATGTAGCATAGGAAAACTTATGTGAGATTGATGTATGATTGGTGTGTATATGGTATAGGATGTTTGATGCACCATTTAGTTAGCGGGTGTTAGCTTCTCGATTAGATTTGTAGGTATGGAGTAGGTGTTCGCCACTTAGGTGCGAGGACACGATTGGAGCTTCTGCCAGATCCATTTAGGACTCGTTTCCTATTTTACACTCTATTCTATTGTGTATTATTTTATTACTTGTGGGACAAGTTAAGTGGCATTTTATCAGATCCCACTTAACCCAGGCCATTTAATCAATCAGTTTTTCAGATTAGTAATCCTCGAGGATGAGATCTCCTGAGTATATTTTTGAAAACACGATCCACCACAAGTTGTCTTCGGGCCTATTATATAAATCCCTTTCCCAAACGTATATATAGTTTTATCTAGTTTTCAATAAGATGAGAGATGAGGAAACTGACTTGTACGTACCATGAGTGGGTGCACATGCTAGTCAAAGTGGGCTTTGGATTAGTGAACAGGCTATTCCAGTCCCCAGGAATCCTGACAACTCCTGTTTTGAGTTCTTCACAACTGGAGAAATGTGAAGGTTTATGGGTATTGTTTGTTATAGCACATGTCCGGATTTGTGGTCCAAAGGATACTAAAGGTGACTACCTGAGATTACTCGGTCTTGGTGCTCAAGGCGAGGAGAATTATGGAGGAAAGGATAGGGCTTAGGATATACTAGTAGTCCAGAGGGACCAGAAAATGAAATGAGAAAATGTTGAGAGAGGCATCAAGAACAGCAGAGCACTAAGTTCGGGATGCTACCTTGGTCTGCAGCCTAGTGGCTCCATAGTAGGTGCATTTCAATAGTTTTGGTGAAGTATACGAATGTTTTCTCTTCATATGAGAGTTAGCTCTCATAGCCAGTTTCATATTAGTTATATTTTGCACCAATAATAGTTGTTGCTAACGTGTTATCATAATATATGTAGGTGATGATCATGAGTAGGATAAGCCAGCTTAGACAAAGGAGTAGTGATTCTCTTGCACACACACATGTCAGACGATAGAATGCTAATGTTTTGTTGATGTTGTCATTATATTGAGAATGATGTGATGTAATGCAAGGTATGATAATATGATGTGATATGATATTTGCTTCACTAGCAAAATTTCTAATTGTGACATTTAAATACATATGTTTTAGTAATATTGTTAGATATTGAATATGTACAACAAGTAAGGCCTAGAGTTGTATGTGAAATGTAAATAGAATGCACAGGTGGGTCGAGACCCAAACTTTAGAATGATTATACAACAAATTAGAATGTTGTGTGAATGAAAATATTTGATATATATATATATATATATATATATACATCACACACACACACACTTGTTGATTAGAGAGTGTGGCCCTTAATTGTACTTTTAGGGGAAACTCTATCCATTTTATTTTATGAATTTTTATTGATTTTATCGTAGTTATTTTGGTATGTAAACCGCTTGTCATATCATCAATGTAGTAGCATGTTAGGGTTTTTGTGCATTCATCCATGCAAAGCAATTGACATCTTCTATCTTGAGACGTTGAGAGTAGATCTGCACGAATTGGGTTTGGGTTAACTGACCCATCAGGACTAGTGACATTCTAGTTCGGTTCCCGAACATGAACCGGATTTGGGGTGTTATATATATATATATATATATATATATATATGTTTACTAACACGAGTATATATTGATGTTTATTCATGTTTAGTCGTGTATTTATATAGTATAATTATATTATTATTTTATAATAAGAGTATTATTTATGTTCATTTATCTAATTATCTACGAGTGTATTTCCTTATTGGATGGTAACCGTATGTTTGGATGCTGATTTCCATATTTATTTAAAAAATGGAAAGGACTCAACCAATATTGTGGAGATGATTGAATTCGAACGGTGGGCATTGCCCCAATGAAACGTCAATGAGCCATCCAAAATAACAATACTTTATAGACACAACCTAATTCTCCCAATATAGTTGAAGAGGATGATGATGCTCGACATGAAAGGGAGCTAAACGAAGCCTTAGATGCAATTGATACAATTTCATAATCTGATTTGGAGTCCGATGAAGATCATGATAATAAGCACATGAAAGATAATCTTACAACCGAAGAAATTCCATCCCAGTCGAATGAGCACGATAGTTAAGCACTTTGCTCGATTAAGCACTCAATTGGATTTAATAGATGCTTAGTTAATCAACTACGGTAACTAGTTCGAAATGCTCAATAACAAAATTTATAATTTGGATGATCACCTAATTCGGATGGAGACAAATTAAGAAAAATACATTTGGGATTTTTGTACTACATATTTAGTGCCTAAGGGGTTATGATTTTGCTTTAGATCTGGTTGGCCCTCCTCGTCAAGAGTAATTTTTTAATTTTATTTTTCCTCACATATTTAGTACATTTTGAGATGATAAAATGGGGAAATGTATGTTTTAGGGTTGAATGTAGGGTGAGTAAAATAATAAATGTTAATAAATGTAGGGGGAATGTTTGTTTATTTCGTGGTCTCATAAGCTTAGAGTCTATTTTGTTTATTTGTTTATTTGAGATGAATTTGGAAATACTAACACTTTCTCCAATGTTGAAGGATTTCTCTATGAGAAATGAGGGCAGTATCGTTAAACATTTTTTGATGGATATAACTATTTTTTACAATAAATGGATTTCACATCAAATTTATTAATGGTAAGAGTTTAAACCTAGGGATTTGCCAGTAATGGTCACCGTTGAGCTTTTTAGGTGGCAAGTTTACTGTCAAATAGACAATTGAAATTGGTGGTAACAGTCGCTTTACCGTAAAAAGATTGATGGCAGTGAAAATGAAAATGGCTTGTCGCCATTAATATCGAAATATTTTGACGGTAAAACTGATAGTATTTTTTTATTTTAAATTTTATTCCAGTTGGTTTTTGTAACATGCGAGCACACACGTAAAATCTGTGACTCAAGTTAATCGGTTTAGCCGTTGGTCTAAGTCGAGTCAGTTTCAAAACACTTGCGCTGAGCCAATGCCGGCTATGTGTTATGAGACATGAGGGTCAAGTGTACCTGAATATATGATGATAATGTCAGTAACACAACAGAAAAATTAGTTATCAGAATATACGACAGTATGGTAGATTATTTTTATTTCATGCATTAGACCGTAGAAATTAGAATTAGGACGTTTACCTTGTTAGAATGTGTTAGATAGGATTTTGGGTAGTTTGGTAGGTTTAGAACATGTTATATTGTTTTTTTCAATATATTTTATTTTATAATAATTTATCATATTTATTTTATACTTTTTAGAATGTATTTATTATTATTGACTCAAGTCGGAAGCTGAATCATGTATTAATTACAAGACTGCTCCTGACTTACCTTCTTCTTCTCCCCGATTTCCACCTCCAAATGCCACTCATCCATGTTTCCTTCCCTTGCTCTGCCGGCAACCACCCTCGCTGCAGCCGTTCACCACCACTACATCAACCACCTCGCCGTCAACTCCACCTCACCTCTGCCCCTTCTTCCTTCCTTCTCTTCCTCCTTGTCTCTCTATTTTCCATTTACAATTGCCCATTGCCTCCTGCATGTGTCACCGCTAGCCATCAACGCCAACAACGACCTCTGGCGACCCTCTCTAGCCCTTCCTTCATCCTTTTCAACCATTCCCCTGTCTGTGCGATGACATGCACAATGACCAATACTGAAAATAGGGCTGCCGTTTGCATGCATGTTCACTGGCAACTAGCTCCGTTGCAAGCTAGTTGTGCACCGCCTCCAGCCACACAGTCCACCCCCTTAGCCAACCTCATCCATCCCTATCCCCTCTCCCCACTCCCTAGCTGACCCCACAGCTTAGGCGCCCTCACCTTAGCCAGCCACACAGCCGCCGCTGCTGGCCAATGGTGCTCCGACCACATCGAGCTACCCTTCCACTTCTTAGTATCGCCCTTGGGACGGCAGCCACAGCTGCTGACTCCCTCCTTACGGCACCGGCAACCACACCCATCATTGTGTCTATCATCATTGCATAATCGCCGGCTTAGGTATAAAGATTTCATCTTTATTTCATTTTTATATATGACTAACCATCATTAGTATGTGTATCATTTTGGTAATATTCATAGATTTGATTGTGTACTAATCTTAGGGTTTTGAAATTATGTTGTTGTAAATATGAAAAATAATTGATTAGTTAATTAAAAATGTGTGCGTGTCCATATTGCTATTAATTAAGGTTAGATAATTAGACTTGTGAATTACACATCTAGCTATAATGATTAAATTCTTATAATTGAGTATTGTTGGATTATCAAAAAATATGATCTTTATTTAGTTAATTGATATGTTAAATTACATATTAACAAATGTGTGATGTTGATCCCATGATCACCTAGGAATATAGATTTATATGACATGATTGTTAGGATTTGTTGGATTGATCAGGTTATGCATGCTTGCCCTAGTGTTGATTAATTTATCCATCATGTCATTCATGCATCATATGGCAGTACATGGGCATTAAAATTTAGTCTTGTTTGTGTAGGTTCGGTGTAAGAGCTTGCTGCATAGGTGTGATACCCCGTTGGGAGCTTCTAGCAGGTACGTTTAGGACTCATACTCTTGATTGTTGATCTATTATATTGTTGCTTAGATTGTGTGTTGCATGACATGTTAAGTGTTGATTTATCAAACCCCACTTAACATGGGCTATTTTATAGAATTGGTTTGCTTAATTAATAACCCTCGACGATGAGATCCCTTAAGTCTGATCTCGAAACAAGATCCACCACAAGTTGTGTTCGGGTTTAAATTATTAAATCCCTTCCTAGACATATATAAGATTTTTAATCTAGTTTTTAGTGAGACGAGAGATAGTGAAACCGACTCGCAAGTACCATGAGCAGATGCACGTGGCAGTCACAGCAGGCTCTGGATTAGTGAGAGGGTTGTTCGATTCCCGAGGGATCTTGACAACCCGCATTTTGAGTTCCTCATACCCAGAGAAATGTTGAGTCTATGGGTATTGTTTAGTACAGCTCACGTCCAGACATGTGGGTCAAAGGGTACTAAAGGTGACTGCCTGAGAGTACTCAGCCTTTGTGCTCGAGGCCAGGAGAAATTTGGAGGATCAGAGAGGGTTTAAAATATACTGGTAGTCCCAAGGGACCAGAAGAAAATGAAAAATGCCGAAAGACATTAGACCAGTTAGTTCGGGATGCTGTCCAAACTATAGCTCGATGGCTCCTCAGTAGTTACCCTTATGAGAGTTCTATTGGAGTATATGCATGTTTTTCTTTTCATGAGAGTTAGCTCTCATAGACAATTTGTTATTAGTTATTTTCTAGACCAGTGATAACTATTGCAGACTGTTTTTTATTTATGTGTTGGTGAGCATCAAATACAATAAGATATGTCAAAATTGATGAATGAGTTGTGACGTCCTTGTACACACACATGTTTGGTGATAGGACGCTTATTTGTGATGTTTGTAAATATGTAGAACTTTTGATAAGTATTTTGGTGATGTTTACTGAATGGTTGACTTATTTTGTGAATGAAATTGGTAAACATGAAGTTGGTAAACTTCCAGCTATGTGAATGTGAATGGTAGGTGGGTAAAGACCCGGTCAAGATCATGATAATCATAGAATGTGATGATGTGTCAGTGTCTTGTTATTATATATATATATATATATATATATATATGTTGTGATATATTGATGGATTGGGCTTCCTTATTGCACTTTTGGGGAAATTTTGTCTATCTATTTACAAGATTTTTATAATATTTAAATTGATTGCGACGTGATTTTGATCTTTGGTGTGATTCTTTTCTTGTCATCATATCATTCACATAGTGTCTTGCTAGGTTGTGCATTTCATACATTTATAGTGACATGTTTTTTCATCTTATGAACCTTAGAGTGGGTGTTGTAAAAACCGCAAAATGAGTGCAAGACACGGGCCCTAAATGCTTATCGAAATAAATATAGATGAACCGGATTTGGTTGGTTAATCGAGTCGACCCGGATCATGGTTCGGCTCCAAGGATCACCTAGAAAATACTAGTCATGGATGGATGATGGGGGTCGTAAGACCCAAATGAAGGGGTCGATTAGAAACCCTGGGAAATGCCGATCGGATGATGGGGTGTGAGAATTTAGTGGAAGGGGCTCGTTTGAAACTAAGAAATGCCAATCGATGGTGGGGTGTGAGAATTCAATGGAGGGAATGGTTGAGAGTAACATATATATGCAAAGAGGAGGGAGTATTTCATCCCTCGTCTCCGTCCCCGAGGCGGCCTCCCCTTGCTGTGTGAGTACTTCATCCCTCATCTTGTTTGTTTCCATTAGGATTCTAGCATGCCAGGGTTGATCGAGCCTTTGCCAAGATTGCTAGATCTCCAGCCTACCATGCATGGGGTTCTTGTCAAGAGCTGGCAGTTGTGTTGTAAATGGACATGTTAATAGTTGGTTATCATTAGAATTGTAGAAAATTTGCTAGTGAATGAAGACTAACATGAACTAATTACATCAGCTTAAGGTTGATAGTATATTAGTCATGCAAAGTTACAACGTAGGTTCATGCAAAAAAAATTATACTAATGTATAATGTTTATGCCCTCATTCAGATTAGGGTTCACGGGTCTGCAGTCAGGCGAAATCACTAGAGTCAGGTTACGTTATCAATAGGTAGAACATCGTCTTTTCCTTCTTGGTAGCCTTGGTCGGCCTGAGCCCGAGATTCGGCTAGCCATGCACCGAGTGCAACCGGGGTCAAAGAATTGACCTCAGTCCGACACGGGGTCATATTATGTGTAAGTTGTGTAATGCATTGATATTGTTTTGGAGTAGTGATAGCCGCCCCATAAAAAGGCTACGGCCGGGGTGAAGGACGACGATTCCTCCGTCGCACCGGAGTGCAGTGATAGCCTCCCCATAAAGAGGCTACGGCCAGGGTGTGCGAGCGCTGGCACTGAGAATGGTGGTAGAGCTTCCCCACAAACCGGGCGTAGCAATCACCTGAGTGCAGTGATAGCTTCCCCACAAGAGGCTACGGCCGGGGTGTGCGAGGCACTGGCACTGGAGACGGTAGTGGTAGCCTCCCCCACACAAAGGGCTACGGCCGGGGTGTGCGGATCACGGCGGATACCTCCTCCCGCATTGTTTTGGAGTATAGCGGAATCCGCTCGCATATTAAAATAAACATAAGGAAATAGTGGAATGTACTTGATTTGGTTTATCTATTATACTACTTAGTGTTATAATCACTAACGGATGCCTCCGCAGGTGTGCAGATACGAAAGTAGGTGATTGACAACCGGGCATGGAGCAAAATAAATATGAGGACTCCTTTTATTATTTATTTGAGAAATAAGTGTGGCTACTGGGGAAGCGGTCTAAGACTGTGGGATCTTTATATATGTTTTTATTTAAAATAAAAATGTTAGACACATATTTAGCAATTGTGAGTAACACCTGGCCAGCTAGGCCACACAATGTTATGACAAAAATGGCCGGGTCTGGATTATAGGTGGTATCAGAGCCTGGTTTCCCAAAGAGCTCACATCTTATGACTCAAGTACCTTGTTGAAGAGTCCAATATTTATCTTTCTCCAATGGGGTATGTAATTATGGAATTAGTGGACTCACTAACAAACAGAAATTAATCATTGAAAAAAAAAATTTTTAACCATAACGGAATAAATTTTAGATGGCATGTAAAGACCAGAAAATATATATATATATATATATATATATATATATATATATATATATTAAATAGCAGTTGAACAGTTGGTATCCATGAATATGTTTAAGTTATTTACCCGCTACCAGTTGGTATTAATAACCCGGTCCGAAGTGGAAAAGTAGTTAGTTAACCGGTTAAGTATTTTTACCCGGTTAAGTAAACCATACCATTTAACCGTTTAAACTAGTAAAGTGAACCATACCATTTAAGAGGTTGAGTGAAAAGGTTAAGTGAACCGTGTTAATTACCCAATTACGCGGTTAAAGGAATTATGGTGAAAGGGTGCTTCCCACAAACCCTAGCCGTCATTTATTCTTTATAAAAGGAGAAGGGGTCGTTGAACCTAGGAAATACCAATGGATGATGGGGTTGAGAATTTAATGAAGGGGTCGTTGAACTTAGGAAATACCAATGGATGATGGGGTGTGAGAATTTAATGAAGGGGTCGTTGAACCTAGGAAAATACCAATGGATGATGGGGTATGAGAATTTAATGGAGGAATGGTTGAAGTGTATATATATGCAGGAGGAGGAGTATTTCATCCCTCATCTCCGTCCCGAGCGACCTCCCCATTACTGTATTAGGGTTCACGGGTCATAGTCAGACGTAATCACAAATCAGGTACGTATAATAGATAGAACATCATACTTTCCTTGTTGGTAGCCTAGGTCGGCCTGAGCCTAGATTCGACTACCATGCACCGAGTGCTACCGGGGTCAATGAATTGACTCAGTCCGACACTGGGTCGTGTTATGTACGTGAATTTTGTAATGCATCGACATTGTTTTGGAGTAGTGATAGCCACCCCATAAAAAGGCTACGGCCGGGGTGAGTGAGGCACAACGATTCCTCCATCGCACTGGAGTGCAGTGATAGCCGCCCCATAAAAAGGCTACGGCCGGGGTGTGTGAGCACTGGCACTGGGTGCAGTGCCCATAAAGGCTACGCAGAGAGGCTACCGCACTAGGGTACGTGAGGCTTACAACGGGCATAGCAATCACCTGAGTGCAGTGATAGCTGCCCCACAAAAGGCTACGGCCAGGGTGTGCAATGGCATTGGCACTGGAGTGCAGTGATAGCCTCCCCATAAAAGGCTACGGCCGGGGTGTGCGAGGCACTGGCACTAGAATTGGTAGTGAGAGCTTCCCCACAAACGGGCATAGCAATCACCGAGTGCAGTGATAGCTACCCCACAAAAGGCTACGGCCGGGGTGTGCGAGGCACTGGCACTGGAGACGGTAGTGGTAGCCTCCCCACAAAAAGGCTACGGCCGGGGTGTGCGGATCACAGCGGATACCTCCTCCGCATTGTTTTGGAGTATAGCGGAATCGCTCCACCGCATATTAAAATAAACATAAGGAAATAGTGGAATGTACTTGTCTTGTTTTATCTATTATACTACTTAGTGTTGTAATCACTAACGCGGAATTGCCTCCGCAGGTATGCAAATACGAGATTAGGAGATTGACATCCAGAGTATGGAGCAAAATAAATATGAGGACTCCTTTTTATTTAATTGAGAAATAAGTGTGGCTGCTGGGAAACGGTCCAAGACTGTGGGATCTTTATATATGTTTTTGTTAAATAAAAAATGTTAGTCATATTTACTTAATTGTGAGTAACACCTGGCCAGCTAGGCCCACAATATCGTGAAAAATGGCGGGTCGT
>JAURVB010000522.1:0-84491 GCA_033002965.1 Piper betle | reverse complement strand
TATGTATATTATTATATTATATTATCTAATTGAGTTTGAGTCGAACTACGAATCGAGTTCAAGTTGAGCTACAAGTTAATTTCAAGTCGAGTTTGAGTTATAACCAAATCGAATCGAATCGGACATTGCCTTATTTAAATTGTACTCGTAAGATTCGAGTTTGAGTTCAATCATTTAAATGTCGAGTTTTGAGTCGAATTAAGCTGAGCCGAACACCAAATGCTAATGAGCTGACTCATTCAATTAGCAGCCTTACTCCTTATGAAATTTTAAAAAATATTTCTCTTGTAATATTCAACGTAACATAGGTAATTCCAATGCTAGACGTGTGGCACAGAAATGAAATAAATAAAATATATTTCAAAGTAGAGGGGAAAGGTAAAAAGGAGAATATAAACGCAAAAATATGAAAATTTGTGAATTAATATAATTGTGGAGATATTGTATTGGAAATCACCTCTTTATCATGCACTTGGATTGTAAATTATGACCGGTATCAATAGAACCAATGTTTATATCTCTATTGAGGTTCTAAAATTTTGTGTGAATTAGCTTCTAGAACGCTCCAAACCTGAGAAGTCCCAAGAAGGTGGTATGCAAAGAGATTGGTTTTGCTTGTAGAAACTGATACACGCCATTCTCGGCCAATAAAGACGAATAGTTTATATTGACGTAAGTATGATGTAACACCCTTGAAAAAGAAACAAAGTAACACATTTAAGCAAATGATAATACAAATATTAAATAGGTCTCTTGATATTAATAACGTAAATGTGTTTGAAATAAAAAATTAGAAATTCTGATTCTATTCCATGTTTACAAAAGAAAACCAAGTAAATAATGCATAAATAATTTTTTATTAGATCATGGATAACAAAAGAAAGAAACTCACGTTCGCTCTTACATGCAGATAAAATCAATATTGCACTTCCATGCCAATTGAAAGTCATTATACTAATTACTAGAAAATGATAAATCTAATTGACATATGAATGCTCTTAATGAAGAGCCAAAAATTCCTAGGAATTTGACCTCTTCATTGATCAGAGGTAGCCTCAAGGTAGATACTCTGGATGCCCTTCTGCCGCCGCTACCATGATGGACAACAACAATTGAGGCGTTTCTTTTTGCCAAAACAAAACTCAAATGGTCATCGGAAACTTATGAGAAAGACCAAAAAGTGAACTCAAGAAATGCCACACTAGCCAACAAAGCCCCAAACATAAATGCCAGAAGTAGAGCTGGCAGAAGTCATGCATTTGATAATAAAAGGAAAAACTAAACCACAAAGGAAAAACTCTTTTTTGCCTGCGTTGGTTCTTTTCAACCTTTGGGAGTTCTGACATTTAATAGATATAGAGATAGCGTGTGTCAAAGTATTTACAAAATAAAGTCCGCCAAATAGTGTTTTGAGTGATTAAGTGAAGCTAAAATTGAACGATCTTGCTTTGTAAGTAATTGTACATTCTGAGTGGACAAGCCCTCTCCAAAGTTGATTGATGGCTCGAATTTCCCCAACGGATGCCTTCACTCGATCAAATGCACTTATCTCTATTGTTCCTTCATGTTTCATGCAACCTTCACATAAAATGTAAAAGATCAAAAGTGGGTAGTCTTTATATCCCAAATCGAAATAGAAGCTATCCCCTAGCAATCATTGGGATGAACAAAGCAAGCGGTTGAAGGAGCTTCCAAAGTATTAATTTAAAATAGTGCCTGAATGGCTTAGCTTGTCAGATATGTCATCTAAGTTCAATATAATTTTTCTCTACACTCATTTGAATATATCAGCATTCTTTATCTATATATTCAAAGTAATTCCACATACAAAACGATGCCAAATAAATCATGCTTGCATCTGCTCGACCATCTCCTGAACAATTAAAATAAGTTGTATGAGCCAATAGTAACTAAAATGAGTGTGCAGCATATATAACACATAGGAAAACTATAAATGCCATACATGAACAAATGGCAACCATAAATGCGATGAAAACTATGATCGAACACAAAAGAAATTAAATACTACCGGCTTATTTATAGGCTTCCATCCCAAGACAAGCGCACAACCTATTGAATAATCACATATCTTACACAGCCATTATAACCGAGCCCAAAATGAATCATAATGGGCTAAGTTATTTCTTCAAAAGTAGTTAATCAAATTAAAATTTTATATTTTATTCTCACTTATAAATGGGATTTTACCCAAATAGGTAATAGACATATGACTAAGTTAAATGATTTCACAATCCACCCACTTTAGGAAAATCGTCCTCGACATTCTTACACTTGGCCCATTGCTGGCCCGAGCCCACGACTTTCTTTAGCCTATGACCGGCAACCTAGCTAGCATCCCTAGTTCAGCCCACCATTTAACACAGATCGAAGAGGCTCTGATATCATTTATAATGACCCAGACCAAAGTCCATCGTAATGGGCTAAGTTTTTCTTAAAAAATAGTTAACCAAATTGAATATCTATAGTCTATTCTCACTAATAAACAGGATCTTACCCCATTGGTATTAGATGTGAGACTAAATTTAAGGATCTCACAATCCTGTAACGACCCACCCATTCCAAGCACAAGCCAAGTGTTACAATATAAAAAAAATGTCTTGTAAATTAATTTTTTATTAATTTATCAACATCATAAATAAATGTAAAACCTCTGACTCAAGTCGGACTTTTACATTAGCGAACCAGTTGGTTCAACCATTGGTTTAAGTCAAGCCAGTTTCATGAAATGCGTGCTAAACTGAGGCCAGCCGTGAGTTATGAGCGATGAGGGTCAAGTGTACCTAAGTATATTATGACAACTTCAGAAAAGATGATGACAAATGAGTTATTAGAGTAAATGAAAGTATGCAGTATATTTTTTATGTATTTGATCGAAGAATTATTTTTAGGCCGAATAACGCATTAGGATGCATAATTTGGCAGTTTGGGTGGGTTATTAGTTATAGAACATGTCATTGTGATGTTATGGTGTGTATTATATTTTATGGTATTTATTCGTATTTTTCTGGATTTGTTTTGAATTTATTAAAATATAGTTATTATTTTTTACTCAAGTTAGAGACAAGTCAACTTTTATTTACAATATCGCCATGAAACATCCCGACACCTTCTCCCCCAAACCCTCTACGCCGCCCCTTACCTGCTGCCGACACTACCTCTAGCCGCTGTCCCGCTGCTGAGCCCCTCCGTGCTGTCACTGTGCCGCCGGTCACCGCCTGGCCTCCACTACACTAGATTGCCTCACCCTAGCGCCATGTTCTCATTGCCAATCCCGCTGCTACCATCCAATCACTGTCTTGACATCGCTGACCCTCCCATGACCTTCCCGACCAGAGCGGAGCCTAACGCCACCCATCTCGGCCAGATCTCTGACTGCCTTTGTTTGCCATTTCCCAACACCCGCCAACTCCACCGACCGCATTGACGTCGTAGACACGTCGGGCTCGCCGAACCAGTGCCAACAATACCCCATACCTTCAACATCCCGCTAGTAGCCGCTGTCGGCAATAGTCGCTGGATAGCTGCCGAAAAATCAAATTCGCTCAAATTTGCCAGATCTTTTGCCGAACTCAGCCAGTCAAACCTGATCAAATTTCAGACGCTGCCAAGTGCCAAATTCGAGCTCCAAGATATGCAACCGAACCCTAATCAGTCATAGATTGTCGTCAATCATCGTCATCAACGACGTGAGGTATACTTACCTCTGATTTAATTAATTAAAATTGATGATTGTTAGCATGATATGTTAGGCTTGATTATTTGTCGTGATGAATGCCTAATTGTGAATATAGTGATGATTTACATGATTTGATTGATAGTGAATGAATGTTAGTGATCTAATTAGTAAATTAAATCTGAACATGCTAATTGACTGTAACGTAATTTAGAAAAAACAAAATAAAATTGGTGTCGATAGGATGAGCTAGGGGCATTTTAATTGTGATGAGGATTGTTGATTGTTTGATGGATGGTGATTGTATTGTGAGTCTGATGTTTTTAATGAGTTTGATGCATCATTCAGTTAGCGAGCGTTAGTTTCTAGATTTGATGTGTAGGTACAAAGTAAGAGCTTGCCGCGTAGGAGCTCAACCACAATTGGAGCTTCTACCAGGTCCGTTTAGGACTCGCTTTTGGTTTGACTTCTCTACTCTATCTTGTTTTGTTTTCACAAGTAAGCGGGTGTGTCGAGTGGTGGATTTATCGTATTCCACTCCACACAGGCCATTTAGCTGATTGTATTTTCCGGATTAATAACCCTCGAGGATGAGATCCCTCAAGTTTGTTTTTGAAACTCAGATCCAACTCACGATGTCTTTGGGCCTATTATACTGAATTCCTTAACAAGGCCTATGTATATGTAGTTTTTGCTTTTCAGTGAGATGTGAGACGAGGAAAACTGACGGCCAAGTCTTGAGATAGAGTGTGCATTCATCAAAGCGGGCTCTAGAATTGGGGAGTGTATGTTCTATTCCTGACGGATCCCGATAACTCCGCCTTTGATTTCTTCAAACCCGAAAAAGTGTGGAGGTTTACGGGTACTGTTATGCAGTGCATATCTAGACTTGTGGCTTAAAAGGGTACTGAAGGCACATGCCTGAGAATACTTGGCTTCTTTACTCAGGGCTAGGAGTAATACAGAGGATGTAGAGGATTGAGAGGAAAGAGAATGATTTCCCGTGCAAGGGATAGTTTAAAGTGACCAATGAAAGCGAATGAGATGGAAAAGGGATGTTGTCGCGCGAGGTCAACGGCTACTAGTTATTGCCCTCATGAGAGTTATTGATGGAAGAGTAATGAGATTTTTAATTAACAAGAGTGTCAAGTCTCATGTGTCGGTTTGTATTTAGCTATTTTTAGACCGGAGACACTTGTAATTGATGTCTTTTTATTATATATATAGGTGAGAATTGTGAGGATTGAGCACTGTCGGGACTACAGAGGAGTAGCATTGAAATCGCTTACACATGTACCTATGGACTGTAATTGGTGATGTGTTGAACTGTGTGAATAATGAAATTTCAATGCAATCCTATAAACTGTTATAGATATTATGCATGTGAATGAAAATGGAAAGTGGAAAATAAAATGGGTGAGCTACGGAGCGAGCATAACTAGAATGTGAAAAACAGGTTGTGTTTAGATGGTGTTTTCGATTTTTATTATTATAAATACATAATGATTGATGTTGACAGGGTGGCCCCTATTGCACTTTTAGGAGAGACTGTCTATTTCATTTTCAAAATAAATATTTCTTTTGAACTCTTTGTTTGTTTGCTTTATTTGTATACTTGTTTGCACATAATGGCATGCATGTAGATAATATTAGAACCTAAATATCCCATCCATGCTTTGCACGATGCATCACCATCTTGAGACGCTGATGGTAAATCCGGGTCAGCTTGACCGAATTCTGTATATAAACAAATGGTTCGGTCGTTAGTAACATTTTCTAGTTAGTTCACGAGTGAACCGAAATAGGGTGTTATAATAAATCCATGAAGTAAATTCTTTTAAACCATACAAATTAAATTCATACTCAAAGAATTAGTTAAAGTATAATATAACCAATGCTCGGAATATTCTAAAACTTATGAAATGAACCGAAATCACACGACTATGCAAACAACCTAAAAGTATAATAACATATAAAAAAAATAATAGTCTAATAAAAGAGTCATCTAGCTGTCCCGACTCTACCCATCCTTTCATGCTCACACCTTGGGAGGCAATTTCATGTTAGTGATAAAAATACTAAGTCATATAATTAGAAGAAATAAGTTAATATATTCTACACCATCATTAATTAAACCTTTTAGTGATTATGAGCCAATGTCGAGCTCTTACTATGCTGGGAGGGGCGGCCACCCTATCCAGCTACAATCCCATGTTTGTGCACATACGTTACATAGCCCACGGCTTGTAGTTACCGATATTTGTCATTAACTCACCTTATTGGTATCACATGTGCATAATGACTCGTCTTACGCCATTGTGCCCTCTCACCCTTTTCGGCATGGGGCAAGCATTTAATTTTTCAAGAATTTTAAGGTGTGGCCCCATGTCAAACTAAGTCAATTCTTTGACCTGGTTGTGCTCGACGCATGGTGGTCGAATTTGGGCTCAGGCCTACCAAGGCTGCAAAATAGGAATATATAACATTTGAGTAATTATATGGACCTAGAATTGTGATGAGGCACCACAACTACGACACACGATCCTAATATTGATGAAACAATAAAATTATACATTTATACCAGCAAAAATGCATAAAATGAAATGACTTTATTATATAATGATTAAAAGCTCGACAAAATAAACATGTAACACACAAAATATTAAACTTGAAATTTACAATATTTACAACAAGTATGGTGAGATAATTAATTATTCATGTGACATAATTAATTAATTTATACTTTATTTTTAAATTTAATTATTCAATCACAATTCACCCTCAACGAACGATAAAATGATTATTAACTTGCTAACATGTATTTAATTACTAATATTACTGTATTTTCCTTGACGTATTACTTATTTAACCAAAGAAATCATATTAAAATTACCATCTTAAAAATATAGGTTACCATTTAGACTTTTAATTAATATCACACTTTAATTCCTATTAAGAAATAACGATTACTTACTTCGTTAATAATAACTTAGATATTTATTAATAACAACTTATTAACTTTTCACTAACTCTAATTAATTATCCTAAGATTAGTTAGAGCATCACATCCAATAATTTGATATATATATGTATTAAAATTTATACAATAACACTCATAAGATCATTTTAAATTACTTAACTCAATAAAGGTTCAAACGTTATTTATTTTGAGCATGCTATTACGATTCAACGCTTGTGATTATTATGTTATTATATCCTAATAATCCATAACTTAATTTACTAATACAACCACATAAGGTTCTTATCTTTATATTTTAGTAGTGACATCATAAATATAAATGATTGTAAACACTAAACAATAATTTAATAGTAATCTCATTTTAACTAATAAAATATTTATCCAATAGTTATAATACACTCATACACATAAATTTACAACATTTTAATTTACCCAATAATAATTAATTATAATTGTGATTCAATTAATAATTAATAACTCATGATCACATACGCATATTAACTTACTAAGATATAAGGACACCATCCTTGTTACTTAATTAATTATAACCGGTCAATGAGTAGATAAAATGCCATTCATTAATTAATAAATTATATCCATTAACAAACGCATATAGACCATAGCTGCAAAAATCGGAATTGGGGTCTAAATCGGTTTATGAGGGACTCAATGAATCGGATCGAATCGATCTAAATTGGTTCAGTTAAATCGGTCCAAATCAGTACTATACAAAAATTTTAATATAGTCAAAATTAGTGGGATATTAGTTATAAAATATGTTATTCTATTATCATTTTTATGTTATGATGTGCTTCATATTTTATGATATTTTTTATATTTTTTGGATTTTTAAAATTATTTATAGTTAGTTATTATTTTTGACTCGAATTGAAATCGAGGCTCATCCTTTACCTCTCACCGATCGTCGCTGCCATCCCGCCCCGTCTCCCCTTGCCTGCCCTGCCCCGTTGCCCCCCCCCCCCTCCCTGCCCCATCGCCTCTCGCTGCCCTGTCACCCCGTCCCCTCACCACTTGCCCTCGCTGCCCTATCCTCCCCCCGCTACCGCCGTTGCAGTTAATTACAGGGTTTCAACCAATAAAAAATTTACTACAGGGGCTACAATAAATTATCTCCCCTAACTTAAGATACATATCGATGCTTATATAAAAAAATTAATTTAAAATGTTAATGGAAAGCTCACTTAGAACTCGAAATATCTATTCCATTCCAAAAGATTGCTAACATGTTCAAACTTACATTCTTAATGCATCCTGTAATGACCAAAGTAGGATAAAATTTAACTCACAGATGAAAAACTCTACAATGAATTATCTACATGACGCTTTACCTTCACTTTCTTCTTCCTTATATAGCTGTTTTTTTCCAAAACATAGCTTTTGTTTGTATCTAAATCTATATCTATAAATCTATATATATATATATATATATATATATATATATATATATATATATATAGATATTCTCCGGGCAATCTTCCATCCCAATTAGCCTTCGCATGCAACATTAGATATCATTGGTCCAGTCATTGAGCTCGGTTTCGCTAAACATGCCATCAAAAAGACCATCAACCAGGGAATCAACAAAGGCGTTGCATTTGACGGTGAAGATTCGGCCCACTCGGGTCTTGTTACTGGACACCCACGCCACGGCGGCCGCAAAGACAACAGCCCCAAGGCAGGCCCCAGTTGCCTCCACTATCCCCTCCACCTTCATCTTTCCGAATATGGAGTTTCCCGTCATAGCCTCCACGGTCAACGCCCCTGCAAACGCGATCTGCACCCCCAGACAACAACAATCTGTTTCATTAACGATATTAAATATTTTTTGTTATCAATGTAAGTTAAATTCATAATTTCACTAATCCCATAACGATACCAATTCAGTTTCTGTAGACAATACCTTGCACTGATCGGGGCTATAAGGATTTCAAGACCGAGAAGTCAGTCTACGGTTGGATTTTGAGATTTTAAAAGATTGGATGTGATGCATGTTTCGATGGGCAGGACCACACATCATTTCCTATTCTTATATTTTCTTTGTTAATAACATCATGTATGCAAGTTTGATTAGCACAAAATTCCCAAAATTCGTACCAAGCATTCTTAAACACAATTAGATATCTAGTAAAGTTCTATGTTAATTTTCAAGTTCCATGTGCTATTTATAGAAGTAAGCAAGTGGAAATAAAAACCCGCCATCTCCTAATAGAAAAAATATCAAACTCGTGATCCAATTAATATGTTATTACGAATTCTGAACGCCTTGATTTTAAACTAAAACCAATATAGCTTGTGCAAATCATGCCTTTTAGCAGGGAAGGCTCAATTATGAGCTGATCGACAAACACAGTTTAAACAGAGGAGATGAAAATTGAGAAGAAGAAGAGTACCATAGCGAGGCGGCCGAAGAGAATCTCCATGTCCTGGCTCTTCCTGGAGTTTTCAATGTAATCCGACAGCGAGGCAAGGAACGGCGACATGGCTGCGTCTTTCTTGGCCGGCACCCGCTCATTGCCGCCGGGGCCGTACGATCTGAGCGTGCAGAGCCGCGGCTGCAGCAAGATCTTCGCCTTATCCGACACTGGCTCGGCGGATCTGGTTCGTGGAGTCCTCGGCAAGCTCCTCCTGGTTGAGCCCGGCTCCGACGTCCTCGGTTGCACCTGTGCCTCGCATCGGATAGACATACGAACGGTGGTGGCGGCGGCGGCGGCGGTAGCAGCCATGGTGGGCGATCGACGAAGGGTTGATGGTGGAGCGTTCTGGAAGGAAGAGTACAGAAGAATCTTTGGGTGGGACCGTGTAGATACAAAAAGAGACGTAGCTTGCTTTCTCTTCGTTTAAGTAGCTTTCGCGTTGAGGTATAGTGGATAAATGCCCGGTGACCGACCACCAAGAGAGAACGGAGAAACAATCAAACCGAGAGTGGTCCAACTGTCAAAGTGAAGAAAGTTGTAGAGGTGTTCTTTTTTCTTTTTTTTCTTAAAGAGTTTAAAAAGTTTTGAGTCTTTTCGGTTCGTGGTCTTTTTAAAAGAATTTAAGAACCTTATCCGAATCATTTGAAAGCCGCAAACGACTTTTTCTATGGAAGTTTGACCTACCCTTTGGACAAGTCAACATACATAGGAATGAATTATTTATGAGGTAGCTCTACGTTTTGGCCTAGTCAACTTTTTTTTTACCAGGCGAGAATACACTTTCATTTTTAAGTAGGCTAGATTACTCTTTGCTAATAAATAGTATATATGGATATGAGAAAGGAATCAGCATTTTTTCAGGAATTAAAATTTTTAGTGGGGAAATATTTAAAAAACCTTACATAAGTATAAAAATACTTTCTTTAGAAAATTTTGAGGAAATTGCAGCTGAATTTAATCTTCTTTTATTGAAATAATTGAGAATCATAAGGGAAATATTTAAAAAATCTTACATGAGTACTTTTTTTCTCAGTTAATTACTCAAAACAGTTGAGTGGGCATATACTATTTCCATCAAAATAAAACTATTTGGGGAAGATGGTGCATTGATGCTATGAAAAATGTTTTCAAATGCAATCCTTTTATGAAAAGGCTAGGTCATTTTTGTGGGCGAATTCTCTGACGTAATCTTAATTCCACCTGTGATAAGATAATTACCACAATATGTTAAAACAAAAACAACACTATAAAACACACAAATTTTAATGTGAAAAGCTTCCTCAAAATGAAGAAAGGAAAAACATGAGGCTATTAACCTACCCCTACCAGTTTATTATGATTATAAAAGTACAATTACTAAATAATTAATTCGAGAATAAAAAGCTCTTACAAAATACAAATCAACAACACTATAAAATGGTAAACAGTATTGAGACAAACTTTGACAACTTGGACAAAATATAAGCAAAAGATCAATTCCAGAAACAATCAACAATTCAAAATAGAATCTAATTAGTAGACTTCTACATTAACAACAGTAGTCTTCTCCTAAAAGTCCCGTAGGCTTTATTAGAAGCCAACTTTCAAACTTGATGATCTAAATACCTAAACTGCCATGTAGAGATATACATTTACAAACAATATTGATCAAATCTCCAATACACGAACTTGGAATCTTCAACTTCTATTGCGTTCAACTTATTTCCCCAAAACTTGACCTTCACTTCCCGAAACTTGAATATTCACTTCCTAAGACTTAGACCACCATTTACTAAGTATGAGGGAGGAATTTCGAACAAATTTTTGTTTCAATTAAGAGCAAGGGGCCATGTTTGCCCTTATATGAGCTGGGTTGGCTCATGTAGGCCAAAACGAGGAGCAAGGAATGTGGGTTGTAACGACTATTCTAAATCGCTCCTTCCCTCACCCCTGATTCTCTTTTCATTGACTCGAATGCGACCATTTTTTTATCTCAGTCCACAATGAATCAAGGTGACCCCTTTTATCATTCAAACCTTTGCATAAGGGCAAAATCTTCTAGATTTGATATCTAAAACCCTTTCTTGTAATTATTTAAAACTTAGGCTCCTGTTCATAGTTAATACAAAAGATGAAGATTTGATCTTTTCAACAAACTCATTCAATGCCTTTATAAAATTTTATTTGGAAAATTGTTTGTGCAGAAGAGTGGAGCGTGTTTTGCTTGTTTTCACGAAATCAAAAAAGGAATTGTTGGCTCACTTGGTTTAAGAGTGCAAATGAAAGATTAGGATTGCATAAGGTGCCTTTGTCTCTAAAATGTTTTGTGACTATCTACTACTATTAAGGGGAAAATAATAAAGCTCAAATGACCCAAATTGAAAAAAACCAATTTTGAATGGAGGGTGAATATTGGTCGTGGTTTAATGGAGTTTTGCATTAAAAAATCCACTATTTAATCTAATCTTACAAACTAAACCTAATTATTTGCCCTCCATCTTTCTACTATCAATGCCATACTCAACCATTTACCATTAAGGTAAAACCAAATTGAACCATGTAAGATCCCTTAAATAGTTAGTCTTACATCTATTATCTATCAAGGTAAGATCTAATATTTTAACATGGATGTATTTATGATCAACTATGGTTAACCACTTTAAAAAAATTACTAGGTTTATTAGTTTGCACTTAGTAAGGGCTATTACAAATGGTATAAGAGCCTACCCACGACCATGTTAATAAGTCTAGTTTTTCATTGATTATCATGTAGAACTCTCTAAGTTACTATTTAGAACATAAGAGCTTAAGTTATAAGATCATAGAATGCCTCCATCAAAGTTGGAACTTATGAAAATTTCTCATTTTCAAACGATTTGACTATTAATCTAAATGAAGTTTGGTTATGGAACTTCTCATAATGATAGAAGATATGAAATGCTTTCTAATACTTCAAGAATCATGCAAATCAGAGAGTTCTCTACAAGAAGTTACGATTTCTCAATATTTATAAAATCCTTCGTAGATTGATCGGTAGCCAATTATGGGTCAGGAGGAAGTACTAAAATTAACTTGGGCACACCAAGGTGGTCAAAAAATTATTTGGCAACCAAATGCTACCTAAAGGATGTTTGGCAGATCGTCGAAAGCTAAATGAATCTTAATTTTTCCAAAACTAGACGTTGAAAATGATGATGTGGTTATTTTAAAATCAAAACAAGTATTATTCTTGGCTAAGGTTTCTGGGGTTAGATAGACTTTGGAAAGTGCAATGAGTAACTCTTGAGAGGCTACAAGCTAGAAGGATTAGATTGGCATATGATGTCATTTGTAAACTTTTTTGTGTTTTGACATTCATATATGAGTGTTGTCTTAGCCGAAGGTATGTGTGTGAAAGGCCTGATAAGGTTACTACTCATGTGTTAAACTATTTGTTATAAACTTTTAGTGTGTTAGGAGTTTTTGGTAATTGCTTGCTTGCCTCCAAGGAGTTAACTCCTTGGTTCCAGACATTGGGCTTGATGAGATGGATGGTTTCTCAGCTTGGGCACTTTGAGTGGAGCTCGATGTTGTACGGTTTATCCCACATCGGTCGTGGATGACGTTGGTGAGTTGTTTATAGGCTAATGGGAATGCCTTATTCCTTGAGTTAACTTTTGGATTAAGAGAGCTTGTGATACCTATTGTAAGTCCCCTTTGGGGGCCTAAAGGGCTCAATAGTGGTATCAGCGCTTGGTTGGGGGCCCAAAAGGCCTAATAGTGGTATCATAGCTTGGTTGGAGGCCTAAAGGGCAGAAGTAGTGGTATCAGAGCCAAGTTTGAGCCGAGGTTGCACTGGTTGTTGTTGTTTCCTTCATGGGTTCCATGTAATGATTTAAAATGAGTTTGCCAAGAGGGTGCCATCTGATGAAACTGTGAGATTATCAGACAATGATGGTTTCGGGGATGCCCGATGTGTCAATGGGTGTTGTTGGGTTTATCCCACATCGATCGTGGATGATGTTGGTGAGTTGTATATAGGCTAATGGGAAAGCCTTATTCCTTGAGTTAACTTTTAAATTAAGAGAAACTCGTGACACCTATTGTAAGTCCTTTTAGGGGGTCCAAAGGGCAGTAGTATCAGAGCTTGGTTGGGGGCCCAAAGGGCCCAAGATATGTGACCTCTAGGAAAAGAGGTAGGGAACTTCTTGGATCAGTGACAACTCTTAAATAGAATGATTATTTCATTTCTATTCTTGCACAATCTTCATGATCTAGCATCGTTTTCTCCCAATTATTCTAAAAATAAGAGTTTCTAAGAAAATGGAGAACCAAATTATAAGCAAATTCAAGAATAATTTGAAGTGAATATTGCCTTTTGAAGGGAAGTATGAAATCTGGATCATAAACAAGTTGGTGAATCCTAGTAATGTGCACCTCACTATGAAGGAAGAAGAAGACTTACAAATAGATGATAGTGATATTTACACCATATCTTCTATTTTTTATGTAATCTACTGTAATGATGATGTTTTCTAGAAAAACATGATCTGCCCAAACACACATGCAAGTGGCAGTCAATTCTACACACATTAATCAAGAATGGACAACTTGTGGATGCTACCAAGTGGAGAACAATTCTCCACATTGCTGGCCTACAACTCTGCACATTTATGCGCTTGTCCTTGACTATGAGGACAAGTCTGCCAAACTTGTACATGACCATAACATTAAGTCGTTAGACGGCCACCTTGCCAAGCAAGAAAGGAGCACATCCCTTTAATGTTAATGTTGGAAGATAATCGATAGTTGAAGAGGAAGATGCACATAAGCTACCATGCAACACAAAGACTCACCAACTATTTAAATTATGAATTAGTCTTACTGTAACGATCCGCCCGTTCCGAGCCACGAGCCGAGTGTTACTATATGAAAATAAGTGTTTCATAAATTAATTTCCTATTAATTTTCAAGATTTTTAATAATTCCACAACAATAAATTTAATATATAAATGCTCGAAATAATCTAAGTCCCATGACCCGAACCAAAATCCCACTGCCATGCAAACAATCTCGAGAAAAGAATAGTCAAATAATAGAGTCCTCCAGCTGTCCCGACTCTACCCATCCTTCTATGCTCATACCTGCAGAGGCAATTCCGCATTAGTGATAAAAAACATTAAGCCGTATAATTAAATAAAATAAGTCCATAAACTCCCTATCATTATCTATAATAATGGCTTTTGTGACCATTCCAACATGTCTATTTTTTAGCTGATGGTTTAGTCCACCATTTCCATCTATTGGATGATGGGTCAGTCCATCATGTCCATTATCGACTGGCAAGTCCAATCTGCCATGTCCGTTATCGGTTGGTGAGTCCAATCCACCATGTCCATTATTGGCTAATGGGTCAGTCCACCATGTCCGTAATTGGATGGCGAGTCCAATCCGCCATGTCCAGTTTATTGGCTGATGGGTCAGTCCACATGTCCATTATCGGCTAGCGAGTCCAATCCGCCATGTCCGTTATCAACTGGCGAGTCCAATCCACCATGTCCGTAATTGGCTGGCGAGTCCAATCCGCCATGTCCAATTTATTGGCTGATGGGTCAGTCCATCATGTCCGTTATCGGCTGGCGAGTCCAATCCGCCATGTCCGTTATCGGCTGGCGAGTCCAATCCACCATGTCTGTTATCGGCTGGCGAGTCTAATCCGCCATGTCCGTTAGTTGGCTGATGGGTCAGTCCACCATGTCCATCTATTGGCTAATGTGTCAGTCCACCATGTCCATAATTGGCTGGCGAATCCAATCTGCCATGTCCAATTTATTGGCTGATGGGTCAGTCCATCATGTCCATTGCCGGCTGGCGAGTCCAATTCGCCATGTCCGTTATCGGCTGGTGAGTCTAATCCACCATGTTTGTAATTGGCTGGCAAGTCCAATCCGCCATGTCCAATTTATTGGCTAATGGGTCAGTCTATCATGTCCATTATCGGCTAGCGAGTCCAATCCGCCATGTCCAATTTATTGAATTATGGCTGTCCGGTCCATTCTGACATGTCCATTATTGGATTATAAAGGACATAGCTCGTGTCAGACTGAGTGAATTCCTTGACCCCGGTTGCACTCGGTGCATGGTGGTCGAATCTGGACTCAAGCTTACCAGGTTGTCCACAAGGGAAAATATAATATTTTAAATAATTATATCGAAAATTACAATATTTTAAATAATTATACGAACAATACAATATTTTAAATAATTATACGGACAATACAATAGTTTAAATAATTATACAGACAATACAATATTTTAAATAATTATACGGACAATACAACATTTTAAATAATTATACGGATAATACAACATTTTAAATAATTATACGGACAATACAACATTTTAAATAATTATATGGACCCCGCAACTATAACAAATAATCCTAAAGTCTTCCCCTTTGTGTGTCAAATGTGCTCACAACCTATCCAGAGGGTGTTTTATTTAATAATAGAACTTCCTTTATATAGAATAATATATGTGGAATTTAAGAAGTCATTATATTAAATTTTATTAATATGTGTGGAATTTAAGAAGTCATAACATTAAATTTTATAGAAAAGAACGTAATCACTCATTACTATATCATTTGTGTGATAATGAAAACTCAAAAACTTATTATTAAATAAATACGAATGGGTTATAAATGATATTAATTCTTAAGAATTTATTTAATTAAATATTATTTATAGTTCATTTTAAGATTTATAAAACCCTAAATAAAATAACCTAATTATTTATTTCGGGGTTTTGCAATCTCCCAGCTCATTCTCAAAATATAATAGGAAAAAATTGGGGTTTTACATTTACCAACTCCATAAGCTATTGAGTAAACAATGGGGAGCAAGAGAGAATCACACCCGATTTAGAAAAATAATTGTATTGAGTGCACTCCTAGTACTTGGACGGTGAAGGACCTTCCAAGAAATCACCATTAAATTGCTAGAAAGTTGCTAGGAAGGAGTTGTGAAAATTCGAGGAAAGTTGCTCAACCATGGCTAAATACTTACACACTCACCCACTTGAAAAGAGAGCCCTTCTCCACTCACAAAAAGAGATCCCCTTCTTCAGCTAATTCGCCTCCTTCTAGACCTTAGAAGCTTGAATTCTTCCTATCTTATGGTCTGAAGGAGACGTTCTATCAGTTCAAGAACAAGTGGTGGATTCAAACTGCAAGGAAGCAAACACATCTGGAGAGAAGATTCATGCTAAAGCCTTAACGATTCAGATTTAGACTATCTCTTTTCTTCTTCATCTATTTGTGGTGTTTCTCTTGTTGTGCTTAATGATGATGTTTAAATCTTCCATGGGGTGAAGTGTATTGATCTGCGATGAACAATGGATCCTAGCTAATATGTGATATAGCTTTGTTACTCTCTTTATGTTTATGATTGGTCGTAAGTTGATTATTTCATATTTATTCTTAATGTCTCAAGAGAGTAGCTAACTACTACTTAATTAAGAGATTCGGTTGAGATCTGCGAATAGGCAGATTGATGATGCCTTTGGGTGAAATAGTTTATGGTTCTACTGGTAGAAATGCATTAGAATCATAAATATTTAAATAAGGGAGTTGATTGTAAAGCATTAATCTGATTTTGCTTGCAGAGGAATGTTAAATGATGGTGGGCGGTAGGTTGTAATAAGATGCAGAAGCCTATTACAATTAAACTCGTTTCCCTAAATATCAACTACAATCATGTGTAACTTGATAGATGTAACAAAGTTACATCGCTTGTTAACTAAGTGAAATTGAACATCTTAGGTTTATCGTTTGACTGAAAAAACTTGATTAGTTTGAGTCACAAATTATGTATATTAGTATATTAGATATTTGTTGTTACTAGTTTTATGCCCTTACCTCGATTTCTTATCGGAATAGTTTATATTCTTTACCGTTTGTTGTTATCTTGTCTTATAAATTTTCATCACTTTATTAGTTAAGTAGCTAGTTCAATCACATAGAGTAATAAGGCTAAGACATTAAATCCTTATAGGAACGATATTCACTCATCACTTTATTACTTATTTGATGCGTGCTCTTGCCCGATGCATTTAAATAGCAAAAACACTTGGGCGTTATAAGAGAAGTCAATTGTGACTCGAAGGTGTGGAGGTTATGTGTTCCTTGGCTCAAGGTGTTGGGCTTAATGAGAAGTTAGTTCTTTGGCTCTAGGGAAAATAATACAATAGGAATAGGCTTTACTTCCATGGTTGTCACCAGTAGGGTGTTAGGGTGTTGGAGGTATGTAACACCTGGTTTGGTCTGAATCAGAACCAAATCAAAGTATTAAAGTTTGGCCACCTACTTTTACTCGATTAAAATAGAATCTAGGCCATAAGGCCAAACCTAGACACTCGAGGTGTCAAAATACAAGACCTGAGTGGACATCTAAGTGCGCATACAAAACATGAATCATCCAATGCATATGCAAATGACACCTATGGTTGGGTTCATGCAAATACGACATCGTACATGTGCTGAAGTGACAAGGAGTCTAAAATTCTAGAGAGAATCCGATAGAGTCTCTCCTATGAGTAGGACTCAACCATGCCAACTAAGGTAAGCTCTAGGGTCAATCAAGGGCTAAAAAGGTACTCCATGAGTGTCATTCCAAACACTAAAACTCCAATTCATTGTTAAACTAAACACAAAACATGTCCCTAATCTAATACGGTATTAACACATATGAAGGAGTTAACAAATACCACTAAGCTACATCAAGTGAGCCTCAGTTCCTAAAGCTATGACATATGGGCCCTTTCTCCCAAAACTATAAGCTATAAGACAAATTTGTTTGATTAACTCAATAACAAGCAATTATGCATGGTCGAAACAAGTAATATAAGGAAGAATTTAACCATCGTCCCACAGAGAAATGAATTTCATTAAATTAATTGAAGAAAATAAAATTAAGAACAAAACAAAAATAATCGAATTAACTAAATCTAAATAATAACTTTAAATTAAGACAAATTTATAATGATAAAACTCGTTATAGAATCAAATTTCCCTTAACGTGAATTTAATATTCATCACATCTTACTCTTATCTTTTATTCTCTCAAATTGTCGATCTAGGAGAAATATATGACATGGTGGCTCCTGCTCCTTTATGCATCTATTATTCTGCCTCAATTTCTACCTCCCGGTGATAATTGATTAATCAACAAAATAACGTAATAAGATTTGCCTACATATGGTGTCGTGTATCTCCTGACCACAACAACAGACAAGTCAAAAAACTTGTCGTATGATGAATTATCAATTACTAATCTAATTGATTTCTCCCGAAATCTAATTAAACCTCATGATCTAAGTAATAGGTGATCAGTTTACTCTTAACATTAAGAACATGATAATTCAAGCAATCCAATTGAATAAAAGAGTAAGAGGTTGAAATGAATTTAATTAAATCATGTTAAGTTCTATTATTCTTTAGAACAAAATAAAGGATTACTCCATAATAAAAATAGAATATATTATAAAGAAGAAAACTAGTTGAGATATCCCTTACATTAGGAAAGGAAAGGAAAAAATTACAAAAACAAGAACTACTTCTAAGCCAATAGTTGAGATATCCCTTACAACAAATAATCACCCCTTTATATAGAAGATAAGATGACCATTAGATACATGAATTCAAGAAAGGTGTTCACAAATCATGTAATCTAATTAATTTTGGTGTCCAAACAAGTTTGCAATTCCTTGACTTGCTCAACCAAGCCACAAGTAAGGCACCCCAAAAACATCAACATTTGCCCTTATTTGAGCTTTGTGAACTCCTTATAGTAACCATTGGGTGGGGTCAAGTACCATGACCTTTCTATTCCTATGCTTAATTTATTTCATCTTTTTATGCTTTGAAACTCTAAAATTAAACATATCCAATAAAATATTAATTGACTAAAAAAATAAAGTAAACTATCACCTAATTAATAATATTTATAGCCGGGATGTATAAAATCACATTAAAAACATATGTAAATATTGTATACTTTAAACACTTAACACACCCCCAAACTTAAACTTTTGTGTGTCCCGAACAAAATATCGTAACAAAAAAATTTTGCTACACAAAGATACGTAGTCCCCATTATGTTCTGATATGATTCTTATTCAAATTAACTAGAGGCAACAAGATGTTAATCAAATCAGAAATTCCCTTTCATCAATCACACCCAAAAGAAGGCTCTGTGTGTAGTGTGTAAGATAATCCTTTTGCTTATCCTTCTCATTTGCAATAAGAAAATAGCACTCTGGCTCATGTTAAAATATGTTTGTCATTCACCCTCATCTCCACTAATGTAATTAGTTTATTATTATTATTTTAAAGAATAGTCTACTTTATCTTTTGACGCAAACCCCCATAATTACTGAGTTACAAAGGCTCGGTTACTCAGCAAAGTAGTCATTACTCCAACTTATTAAATTTTTTTAAGAGTAGCTAGCTTTACTTTTTAACGCGTACTGAGTTATGAAGGCCTGGTTACTTAGCAAAGAGCCAATATGCAAATAGAGATAACTAGCTTTAGCTTTTGACGTGAACCCCCATAATTACTGAGTTACAAAAGCCCGATTACTCAACAAAGTAGTCATTGCTCTCATTTATTTATTTTTTTTAAAGAAGAAGAAGAAATTGCTAGGACAAACCTCAAACAACCAGAGCCATCATGCAAATTCTTATGATTAAAGGATTTTTCCTATTGCAAAACATTCATTGAAAACATCTAAACCAAAAGATTGTGAAAATAATAGAAGGTAGAGAGCCAACGCTTGAATGCAATCATTTACTCAGTTCATCCCTCATATCACTTATTCAAGTTTTCCCAAGAAAGGTAAGACTAATTCACATGTATCTATCATTGAACTAAGAGACTAATATATTGTTGCATAATAAAATTTTTACACTAACTACACTATATATATATATGCATATCTAAATCTAAACATGAGTTGAGCATGAACAATATGCAGAAAATTAAGGCATCTCCCTACACTTAAACTAAACTTTGTCCTCAATGTTGAAAAAAATAAAAATAAAGAGATAGAAATGAAAGAGAACTCCCTCAACCAATTAGCCGGTGGATGATTATCATGAATAACTGAATTTGCACTTAACCCATTCTTGGGTTTCCTCCCAAGAAGCGCTTGGTTTAACGTCTGGAGCCAGACGCCTGTTCTTCATTCTTTATTTAATGTGATGGAGGACTTCCAAAGTTGCTCCCCTTCATAGTAGTGTTTCAGTCTACATCCATTGACTTTAAATGATTGATCCCCTTGTTCAGTCTTAATTTCAATTGCATCGTGTGGAAAAACTGTTTGCACTATGTAAGGACTAGACCATCTTGATTTCAATTTTCCTTTGAAAATTTTCAACCTTGAATCATATAACAATACCTTTTGTCCAGGAGAAAATGGTTTAGAAGCAATTCTTTTATCATGCCACGGTTTGGATTTTTCCTTATAGATCTTGGCATTCTCATAAGAAGCTCTCCTAATTTCTTCTAATTCAATAAGTTGTTATAATCTCATTTTTCCACCTACTTCCAAGTCAAAATTCAATTCCTTAATGACCAAAAAAGCTTTATCCTCTAATTCTAGGGGAAGATGGCAAGCCTTTCCAAACACTAATTGATAAGGGGACATGCCAATTGGTGTCTTGAAAGCTGTTGTATATGCCCATAGAGCATCATCTAACCGAATAAACTGATCCTTTATATTACCTTTTACTACCTTCTTTAGAATTTTAAGAATCTCTCGATTGGATACTTCAACCTGGCCATTAGTTTGTGGATGGTAAGCAGTGGCAAAACCTTATGTTTCACTCCATACTTAGCCAATAAAGCTTCAAATTGTCTATTGTAAAAGTGAGACCCTCCATCACTAATGATTGCCCGAGGTGTACCAAATATGGCAAAGATATTCTTCCTTAAAAACTTAACCACCACCTTGGCATCATTCAAAGGTAAAGCTATTGCTTCAATCCATTTAGAAACATAATCGACTGCTAAAAGAATATAAGTGTTAGAGTTTGATGGAGGAAAAGGTCTCATAAAATCTATACCCCATACATCAAATAATTCCAATTTAGTTGAGAGGCATTTCATTTTTCCTTGACAGATTTCCAGCCCTTTGACAACGATCACATCTCTCAACAAAATGTTTTCCATCTTTAAATAGTGTAGGCAAAAATAATCCCGATTGGAGAAATTTCATCGCTGTCCTAGTACTTCCAAAGTGCCTGCCATAATCTGTTGAGTGACAATGATGAGGTATGGACTGCATTTCATCTTCGGGTACACATCTTATCATCCCATCAGCACATTGCTTGAAGAGAAGAGGGTCATCCCAAAAATATAACTTAGCCTCATGAAGAAATCATTTCTTTTGTTGAAAGTTCAAGTCCAGTGGCATCTTCCCACTCACCAAGTAATTCGTTAAATCAGCAAACCATGGGACAACACCACTTTCAGTGACTAATACATTTTCATCAGGGAAACCTCATTCACGGGTGGATCATCCTTAACGTTGTGTGTTTTGCTCAACCAAGAAAGGTAGTCCGCTACAATATTCTCGCTTCTTTTCCTGTTCTTACTCTCGACATCAAATTCCTGCAATAAAAGAACTCAATAGATTAGCCTAGGTTTGGAATCCTTCTTAGACAAAAAGGTATTTTAGAGTAGCATGATCAGTATATACAATAACCTTTGAACTTAGCAAATATGATCTAAACTTATCAACAACATGCACTACTTCTAACAATTCTTTTTAGCTGTATAATTGTGTTGTGTATCAATAAATGTCTTACTAATGTAGTAGATAATATAAAAAAGCGTGCCCTTCCTTTAGCCTAATACAACACCTAATGTATGGTCACTGGCATCACACATTAATTCAAACAGTTGTGACCAATCTAGTGCAATCACAATGGGAACTGAAATCAATTTTTGTTTCAAAGTCTCAAAAGCTTTCAAACAGGCATCATCAAAATAAAAGTTTTGAGATCTGTGAAAAATCCTTTATAAACCGTCTATAGGATCCCACATATCATAGAAAACTTCTAATTTCTTTCACCGATGTAGGAGGTAGGAGCTTCTCTATAGCTACAATTTTTGCCTTGTCTACTTCAAGTCCTTTGCAAGAAACTTTATGTCCCAAAACTATTCTTTCCTGTACCATAAAATGACATTTTTCCCAATTAAGAACAAGATTAGGGTCGTGACAATGTTTAAGAACACAAGATAAAATAAATAAGCAGTCATCAAAAGTCTCTCAAAAAACAGTTAAGTCATCCATAAATATTTCTAGTCCATGTTCAATCATAACGTAAAGATGGTCGTCATGCATCTCTGAAATGTAACGGGAGCGTTACACAAGCCAAAGGGCATTTGTTGAAAAACAAAAGTGCCATAAGGACAAGTAAACGTCGTCTGCTCTTGATCCTCGGGTGCAAGGGTAATCTGGTTGTAACAAAAAATCGATCAAGAAAACAAAAGTAAGCATTCCCAGCTAATCTACCAAGCATTTGATCAATAAAAGGAAAAGGAAAGTGATCCTTTATTGTAGCCTTGTCGAGCTTCCTATAATCCATGCACACACGCCACCTTGTGATGGTTCTTGTAGAAATCAGCTCATCTCTCTCATTCTTTACCACAATTATACCTCCTTTCTTTTGTACACATTGTATTGGACTTACCCAAGTACTATCAGCAATGAGATTTATCACTCCGACATCCAACGACTTAATAATTTCCTTCTTTACCACTTCTTTCATGTTGGGGTTGAGTCGTCGTTGGTGCTCTACAGTTGGACTGCATCCATCCACTAAATTGATCCTATGCACACAAAAGGATGGATCGATGCCTTTTATGTCTACTATAGTCCAAAAAATAGCTGACTTGTGATCCTTTAGTATTCTAATCAGCTTCACTTCCTACAACATAGTTAGCTCTGAAGAAATAATAATAGGAAGAGTGTCATTAGGTCCTAAGAAAGTATACTTGAGATGTTTTGGAAGTTGCTTTAGCTCCAAAATAGGTGGTACTTCAACTAATGGCAGCAATTTGTGGAATGCTAGATCTAAGGTTTCCACAACTTTGAATCTCTTAGGTAAGATTGGTTGTGAATCTAATACTTTAACAAAGAGAATTTATGGCCTTATGCAATGAATCACTCAACTGATCCTCTTTGTGCATTACTTTATCAAATAGTTAAATTCTAGAATATGTTGCATCCGGGCAATTCATGGATTTAAAGTTGTTATATGTGGCATAATCGTTGTTTATCCTAAGTGTAAGTTTTCCAATAGCAACATTGATCAATGCTCTCCCAGTTGCTAAGAAACCTCTCCTGACGATGAGTGGTATATTGTCATTCCTTCCTTCTATTTCGAGCACTACAAAATCTGCATGAAAGATAAACTTGTGAAACTTTATTAAAACATTTTCAATGACTCATTTAGGATATACCAATGGCCGGTCAGCCAATTGGAGTGTGATGTTGGTAAGAGCAATATTTTGGATCGCTAACCTTTTGGAAAAAAAGACATAAGATTAATGCTAGAACCTAAGTCACATAAAGCATTACAATGAACATTTCCTCCAATTGAACATGGAATCACAAATTTGTCGGGGTCTTTCAACTTAGGAGGTAGTTTTCTTTGGAGAACAACACTACATTCCTCTATCATGGCCACAACTTCATTGTCATTTAATATCCTTTTCTTTGCTAGAATATCCTACAAGTATTTTACATAACTAGGCATCTGTTTGAGTGCTTCAACGAAAGGTATGTTAATATGTAATTTCTTAAATATATAAAAAAATTATTAAGTATTTTTCATTACTTTGTTTCCTCAATCTAGACGAAAATGGTAATTTTTGTTTAACCCCTTCTATATGTAGTTTATCTTTCTCTTTCCCTTTACTTCTGAGTAAGCTGATCAATGTAATGGGTTCATGTTCATTGTTTAGCTTTTCATCTTTTTCCTTAACTTCATTGAGCTAAATTGGTTCTTGTAAAGTAATACCACTCGGGGCTGTTATGGCTTTGCAATGCTCTTGACCATCTTCCTTGGTTGAACTGATTGGCAAGGAAGTATACCCTTGGGCCGCTCACTTGGTTCCTTGTTTAATTGTAACACAACTTGTTGCATAAACTATTGTTGTTGTTGTTGCTGATTTGCATAAATTGTTGCATAGTTTGTTGTATATAATTGAACATTTGGATTAAATCCAATTGTTGTGGCTGAAAAGAAAGTGAAGGGGGTCGAGAATGTTGTGATGGTGGTGGTGGATTATTGAGGACAACAATCGATTGTGGAGAATTATTCCATGAAAAGTTGGGGTTATTGCGCCAGCCCGAATTGTAGGTATTGGAATAGGGATTGTTGTACTTATTAAAGTTGTCTATGTAGTTAACTTGATATGTTGCACATTGGCTATAGAATGTCCTTGTCCACACTATTCAAACCTTGTCTCCACAGCCTTAACTTGTCCCTGCATATTAAGATTTTGAACTTGATTAGCTAAAGCAATAACTTTAGCAGATAAAGCAGTAAGTGCATCTAATTCTAAAACTTTGGTAATCTTCCTTGGGTGCCTTTCTTGTGTTGCATGGTGGTTGCTAGGAGCCATCAATTCTAACAGTTGAAAAACATCATGTGGGTTCTTCCTAAGAAACGATCTGTTGGCCGTTGCATCAACTATGTTCTTTGTTTGCCCCAACAACCCATTATAGAAAGTTTGGAGTTGCATCCATCTTTCTATACCATGGTTAGGAAACTTTTTCAACAATTCTTTAAATCTTTCCCATCCCTCAAAGAAAGACTCACCATCAAACTGCAAAAAAGATAAAATTTTGTTATGTAATCTAGTAGTTTAAGAAGGCGAAAAATATTTTAACAAAAATTTTTCAGACAGTTCATCCCAAGTGGTAATTGCATCTAATGATGATAACTACTCTTTAGCACTTCCTATTCATGAGAATGGAAATAAGCGAAGGTGGAGAGTGTTGTTAGAGACACCAGGTTGCTTATACATATCAAAAACCGATAAGAAATCGATGATATGCCTATTAGGATTTTCAGTAGGCAATCCACTAAATTGTCCTATAGTTTGTAACATGTTAAATAAAACTGGTTTAAACTTGAAGTCAATCACATCCACCGGTGGTGCAATAATACTAGGTTGTAACCCTCTAGCAAGAGGTACAACCCAATCTTGGATTACCCTCTTGTCATCATTGGCTACTACTACAATGAGTGGAAGTGGAGGCATTTGTTGTTGTTGTGGGTCTATGGCTTCTTCTTCTATTGCTTCTTGTGCTCTTCTTCTAAAAAGAAAAGAAAAAAGACACTAAAATCTAAATTTTAATAAAAATCAGACACTAAAATCTAAAAAGAAAAGAAAAAAGACTCAAAATTCTAGTCCTAAATTAACTAAGAAAATTTGATCTCCCCAGAAATGGCACCAAAAACTTGTTTGATTAACTTAATAACATGCAAGTATACATGGTCAAAACAAGTAATATAAGGAAGCATTTAAGTATTGTCTTACAAAGAAATGAATTTCTTTAAATTAATTGAAGAAAATGAAATTAAGAGCAAAACAAAAATAATTGACTTAACTAAATCTAAGTAATAACTTTAAATTAAAAACAAAGTTATGATGATAAAACTCGTTATGGAGTCAAATTTCCCTTAACATGAATTTAATATTCATCACATCTTATTCTTATCTTTCATTCTCTCAAATTACTGATCTAGGAAAATTATATGACATGGTGGCTTCCACTCATTTATGCATCTATTATTTAGCCTTAGTTTATACCTCCTAGTGATAATTAATTAATTAACAAAATAACATATTAAGATTTGCTTTACAATCGCATAAGGTGTTGTGTATCTCCAGACCACAACAACAAACAAGTCAAAAGACTTATAAGCAACAATAAAGGCATCCTGAAGGATGACAACTTCTATGGCTCTAGTGCAATCTATACAAGTAAACAAAATATTTCTTGATTAAGTACTAGTTGCTCACATTCTAGTGGATGGGATACACTCGTCCCAAAGAATCATTTTCAAACAAAGGGCTAATGAAAACCCATAATGAGGTTTGATATGTGTCTCATCCCTTCGTCTATGATTTGTAACCGGTCATCTCCTACCAATTTTTAATACTCCATCTTGGCCCACTTAACTACTCTCATTGTAGTAGACTCACAGGAAGCACTAACAAAGTTATAGGTAGGCTATACACAACATAGTACTACGACACCATGGAACTACATCTATCGATATGCCCACATTTCTAATGTTAGGGTGACCACCAAGATGCTGATCTTGGTGATCTGGCAATGAACCCTCGGTCTACTTGCTATTGCGACCGTGTATCTATTATGATGCCAAACTCTATTATGGTTTCCTACGTTGCTCCAAGGTTAGTGGTCTTTGTAAAATCCGTGCCATTGGCTTAGGATTTTATTTGTTGTTCGGTTTGGTTTGGCCTTTGGTTTGATTCAATTTACCTTTTGGTTCAATTTGGTTTGGTTTGGCTTTTGTTTCTCGGTTCTAGGGATAGTTGGTGTTGCTCATGCCTTGGTTTGGAAGGTTTTGGCTTATGTGGGTGTCTCTTGGTGTTGTTTTATTTGTCATAGGTTTCGTTTTAGAAGTAGTTAAGAAGGTTGTTTACACGTTAGGGGTGTTTTTGTCATGCATTTAGTGTCAAGATATTACCAAATGCGTAAGTTGATATGACCTTTAGCTTGTTGTCACACCACTTCTTTATAGTCTTCTACTTTATGTATGTGACTAGTTTGACATCATACTTGTTGAAAGATTTCTTTAGTGTTTTACTGTTACAGAAGTGATGAAATTTCTATAAGTACTATATAATTAAAGCCATAAAGATGTCATGAGTTATGTCACATTAATAAACTATACCACACGATGTGTCGTGTTTATTAATTGTTCATACATTAATGTACACCTCTTTAATTTCGTATAACAAGATTCATTATCTTTACATATCCTTGTTTTCTCAATTTTTAATGAAAACTTTCTATTTATATACACATCTTTCTACCCTAAATTCCAAATCATATTATTATTATCCTTCCACCTTTTGTGGAGTTTTCCCAACATTTTTATTCACCAGAAATTGCCATCAAACTTGGTTTCACGTTGAGGTACCCGTACGTCAAACTATACTTTGAAGTACATATTTTCGTCATCGTATCTCTAGTGAGCCATTATTCTTTTGAGAATGCTATTATTTAATCCTCTTTTTTTGAGATTTGATAAAAGTTTATAACTTTTGACCATATCAAGAACCTTGATCTTGTATACCTATAGTTTGGTTAAATCTTCTATTTCGGAAACTCTTGCACTATTGCTTTTGTTATTTATCCTTTTCATTCATTCATGTTATATTTTTATTCATCTATTGTAATCTACAAATATATATAACAATTGATTAATTTTATTTAGTTTGATCACGCATTCTCATGCAAGCATCATATAGATTGTGTTAGATGTTGAGTTGCGTTTGTTCATAGGTCGCATGGTTCGAGCTTGCTAGTAGATTGCTTGGAGCATGAAGACCATGTCTGTTTAGAACTCATTTCTTATTTTATGCTTATCTGATGGGTAGGTTATTTTATATCTTAGGATGAGTTAAGTGGTGATTTTATCACAACGTACTTAATTCGGGTAACCTTCGAGGATTATATCCCTTTAGTTGTTTTTCAAAACCAAAAGATCCACCACAATTTGCCTTCTTTCTGAAGACCTATTATTATTCTCTACCTAAGCCTACTATTATTATATTATATTTTCATGATTTTGAGAGTGGGGAGATTGTTAAAGGTAAGTCTCACTTTAATGGGTAAGTCCCCGGGCTCGACCTGTTGAGGTGCCCAATTATTTCATTGTCGATGGGATCAGCACAATGCTCTAATTTCTCTTCTTGCTGCATCATTTTTAATCCTAGGACTATGAGCTTCTCACATCTAGAGAGGTTAGGGTTATGGGTACTGTACTTTGCTATGTATGTCATGACTAAGGTGTACTTGGCTTGCCTTTAGAGCTTAGGGGAGAGGAGCATGATGTACTTGGAGATGATAGGAGAAAGGGTGTTGCTCGATCAGCTATGGGTCGCACGCTAGTGTAGTTTCCTTTGTCGGTTGTGTCATTCTTCTTGTGGTGTACTATGTCCCTCTTGTTTTACTTTAACACAAACTACAAAGTTAGTATGCCAATTTGATATTATAGTTATTTTATTTTGCTGACCAATAGCTTGTTGTACAACTTGTTACTGACATTTAGATCTTAAAGAGTTTTGTGGGGGTGGTCTTCCATGTAATTAAGTTAATAGATATCAATATTAAATAACATAACATTTTGGTTCGGTTCAAGGATGAACTGGGCATGAAATGTTATAGAATGTTATTCAGACCTATCTGTTGGTTGATTGGAAGGGAAGATTTTTTTGAGTATGTGTGTATGTGAAGTGATCCCTGGTTTCTGCTAACAGGTATGTACTTGTTTGTGTTGTTTGTTGTTGTGCGCTTATCTTTGGTTTGGTATGGTCTGAGTAGAAGGTTGATAGATACGGTGAGTAGGACTCACAAGATTATTTCTAGAGATTTGACACCACCTAGAATTCTGAGTCTATGGAAGGCTATAGAATCCTGGTCAGGTCGTTGATGAAGAAGAGGTTCCTGTGGAGAATGCCCAAGTGCCTGATGTTCTAATTCCCAAGGCACCGATTCCACCTTATGATGATACAACTCAGGAACTAACTCATACTCCCTTAGGGCAAAGTATAGCTTCCCGATTAGTGAGATCAGAAAGTAGGATGATAGTAATAAATGATTTCATCACAAAGATGATGACATAGTCAGAGACCACAACAACAATTGAAGGAAATACAAACACCTAGCAACACATGAGAGAGATGAGGGTTGAGTTGGCATAGATCATAGAAAAGATCTTTTAAGGATGGAAAAGGAGTGAGACACTACCCTTACATCCACAACCACCGATGCCAATAGGTCCCTTATTTACTATATCACCGGTATTTCAGCAATTGCCACCACCACCTTAGAATCCTAAGATAAGTACACCACCAGTTCAACCAATGACTATGACCCATGATGTGTGTAAAGACTGTAAAAAAAAAAAAAATTGGACACGCACGCGGTTCGGGAAGGACCGAACGTGTTATATATTTTTTTACCCGGTTAAGTTTACCCATTTAAATATTTTATTCTTTACCCGGTTACCCGGATGAAGGAATAAAATACGGGTGTTGGTGTGTTTCCAGATACCCTAGCCGTCATTTCATTTTATAAAGGACGTCCTCCATCCTAGCCTTCATTCGCATTCTTTTCTCCTCTTCCTTACCGGCGTGTCTTCTTTCTTGCTTAGGTATTCTTTCTATCTCCCTCTTCTTAATTTTCTTGCATACATATTTTAAGTTGATAATAAGCTTAATAATCATGAGGATTAAAGTTTAAAATCAACAAGAAAGAAACTAAACAGAAATTAAAGTTTAATTTGGCCGACGAGTCCCCTGTTTCGGCAAGATGGGTAAGCACAGGCGAGGTTTCGCCGGGAATCAGTGGCGACGGTCATTCCGACGTCGGAAGATGATCCTACTCTCTTTGTCGATCAGTGTAGGGTCAATCTCACGTATGTGGATGTCGGCCTGGGGTGGTAAATGGCCAAAAACAGAGGATGGCGGCGAAAACAGAGGCGACGGCGGTGGGGGAAGAAATCCGGCCGTCCTGGGTGGCGACGGGTTCCAATATGGCCGGGGAAGGTAGATAGGTGGTTGAGGGTGTCGAGGCGACCACCGAATTGAGGCGGCGACGCTTGACGACAGTGGAATCGCCGACACGAGCGTGCCTCTAGGCAGACGATGCGGGCGTCGCTGCAGCTTGAAGGCGGCCGGAGTTGGCCGGGGCGACACCGCAATGGCATGGCAAGTCTGGGTGGCGACGATTGACGGCGGTTGGAGACGATTGCCGGCGGCAGCTCGAGGGCGGCTGCTGTCGGGAACAGAGCATGGCAGAGAAGAAGAAGAAGGAAAAAAATTACCTTGGGTGGCAAACTTGTAAATAATGCTTGACTCGACATAGCTCGAGTTAAATAATAATACCAACTCGTAAATAACACCTGACTCGATACAGACTCGAGTTTAAAATAATTCGAACTCGTAATAAATCTTTAAAAATAATTATTTTAATGGGTTATGGGTTAAAGTTACTAAACTGATTAATTATTGGACGAAGTCGACATGGACATAAGTAATAAAAATACGGTAATGATAAACGGTCGATAATTAATCGGCGTAATACAAGCGATTAAATTAAATCGTAGGGTTATAAGTAATTAATAAAATAAAGATTTTACCTTTACCATATTAAATTTAATATTAGGTAAATAAAGTGATTATTTTAATAACGAGTCAGTAATGTAGAAAATAGGTTATTAAACTATAATCGGGTAGAAATCACACGTGTCGAACATAAATAGCATAATGAAAATAAATAAAGTTCGAAACTTTATAGAGTCGAATAAATTAAAATAATTGTATTAATAATATTTATGGATTAAAATAATACAAATTATTGTAAATAATTTAATTGAATAACCTAATTAATTAAATTACTGTAAATAATAGTAGCGATTAAAAATTATAACCGTCAACTAAAACATCAAGATCGGGGTTAAATAATTATCACCGCAAAGGAAAATTAAATACTTGTATATTAGTAATAATTATTTTATCAATTGTTAAGTATTAATTATGATTTAGATAATTAATTTAAAATGTGAAGTAGGACTTAAATGATTATGTCACAGGAATAATTAATTATCTCACTAGATTTGTTGATAATTTAATATTTAATATTTTTGGAAATGATATATATATATTAGATATTTAGTTGCATGCATTCCTACTCGAATAAAATTATACTTATGTATAATTTTATATTCTCGTTCAGATTAGGATCATTGGTCGCAGCTGCGAGTTCGAAATATCCAGGTCCGTATAATCATTTGAAATGTTGTACTTTCCCTTGTTGGCCACCCTGGTCGGCCTGAGCCCAGATTCGACCACCATGCGCTGCAACGCAATCGGGGTCAAGGAATTGACTCAGTCCGACACGGGGCCGCACCTTTAAAATTACTATGTTGTGTTACTATGTGTGTGCTTATAATTAATTGAAATGTTATATTGTTCGTATAATTATTTGAAATGTTGTATTTTCCCAAATTGGTATAATTATATGAAATTGTTGTATTTTTTCCCTCAAAATGTAATTGGTGGACCACCTAGTCTCAGAATGAGCTGGGAGACAATTTTCTAATCTCAGAATGAACATGGGAGACCATGACTAACCTCAAAATAAATTTGGGGACCACCTAATCTTAGAATGAGCTGGGAGACAATTTTCTAACCTCAAAATGAATTGAGGACTATGACTAACCTCAAATGATTGGACCACCTAATCTCAAAATGAACTGGGAAATAATTTTCTAATCTCAAAATGAACTGGGAGACCATTGACTAACCTCAAAATGAATTGGGGAACCATGACTAACCTCAAAATGAATTGGGGGACCACCTAATTTCAGAATGAGCTAGGAGACAATTTTCTAATCTCAGAATGAACTGAGAGACCATGACTAACCTCAAAATTAATTGGGGGACCACCTAATCTCAGAATGAGCTGGGAGACAATTTTCTAATCTCAGAATGAACTGGGAGACTATGACTAATCTCAAAATGAATTGGGAGACCACCTAATCTCAAAATGAGCTGGGAGACAATGTTCTAATCTCAGAATGAACTGGGAGACCATGACTAACCTCAAAATGAATTGGGGGACCATGACTAATCTCAAAATGAATTGGGAGACTACCTAATCTCAGAACGAGCTGGGAGACGATTTCTAATCTCAGAATGAACTGGGAGACCATGACTAATCTCAAAATGAATTGGGAGACCACCTAATCTCAGAATGAGCTGGGAGACATTTTCTAATCTCAGAATGAGCTGGGAGTCGACTTTTACTAATCTCAGAATGACCTGAGAGACAAATTACTAATCTCAGAATGACCTGAGGGATAATTACTCTTTACTTGTGTAATAATAATAATAATAACGAGTGAAATGATAATAGGGATTATATTGACTTGTTTCATTTAATTATGCGGCTTAGTGGTTTTATCACTAACGCGGAATTGCCTCTGCAGGTGAGCAGCTTTGGGACTAAAGAATAGAAGTGTGGTTGGTGGTTCTTTTACCAACCCAGGTATGGTGAATCGATAATAAAGTTGGACTTCCTTATTATTCTCTTGTGTTATAAATGTGGCTATGGGAAACGGTCCGAGACTGTGGGATGGTTATTTTAAATTTTAGAGAACATGATTTATTATTATGATTTATATTATATGTTGCAAGACTATTTGCTGTATTTAAATTCATGTTCTGGAAGGTTACATTTACATTAACTATATTTTTAAGTAACACCCGGTCCGGTTCGGGCGGGTCGTTACAGGTGGTATCAGAGCACGGTTTCCCACTAGCTCACATTTTATGACTCAAGTACCTTGTTGAAAAGTCCAATAATTATCTTTTCCCACTGTGTTGTGTTATTGAATTAACAAATTCATTCGCTAATAAACCTAAGTCATAATTGGGAAAAAAACATATTAATGAACCATGATGGTTCAACGTTTCAGATGGCAGGCACTCATAGACAGTCAAGCCGATCAGCGCAGTCAAATTCGAACAAAGAGAATGTATTGGCCCAAATCCTAAGGGCCATATAGGGACTAGCGCAGGCTTCAGAAAATACAAATTCTGTGGTTCAGAATATTGTTCAGCGGTTACCGGGAGTGGTAGCAGGGAATGGAGCCTCAAACTCAGCAGCGGGTCCCAGAATCACCCCAGATGGTGGTCAGGGGAGTGCCCAAGGGTGGGCAGGGTTAGCAGACCCGGGCGAGCAAGGGGAGCGTCCAAACCCAGTGCCACCGGTAGTCCGACAAGTGGTGCCACCAGCAGGTGATGATAGTGACCGCTACACTGTGGAAAAATTTAGAAAGAATAGAGCTGAGGTATTTATTGGAGGGATCGATCCAATGAAGGCGGAGAGCTGGATTGACATTACCGAAAAAGCGTTTAGAGCTCTGTCTGTGCCCCACCGCCATCAAGTGAGATTGGCAACATGCATGCTTCAAGAGGAAGCATCTTACTGGTGGAAATCCATGGAGAAAACCACTTTCCATCGACGTGAGATTTCCTCCATCGCGTGGGCAGAATTTGTGGCAGCTTTCAATGGACAATATTTTCCAGAGCCCGTTGTCCAGAAGAAAGCACTGGCGTTCGCCAATTTGGTTCAGGGGAGGATTCAGTCCGGGAATATGTGTATTCCCAGACGAACTTCCAGGGTTACCTCCTAAGCGGGCAGTGGAGTTTGCCATTGACCTAGCACCTGGAGTGACACCAATTTCTAAAGCACCAGTCTTGACACTGCCAAATGGTAATGAAGGATTCGTAGTCTTCAGCGATGCGTCTTTGTTGGGTTTAGGATGCGTCCTTATGCAAGAAGGTAAGGTGGTGGCCTATGCCTCTCGTCAATTGAAGATTCATGAGCAAAATTATGCAACCCATGACTTGGAACTGGCAGCAGTGGTTTTTGCCCTGAAGATTTGGAGGCACTACTTGTATGGAGCCCAGTTCGAAGTCTTCACTGACCACCAGAGTTTGAAGTATATCTTCACCCAGAATGACCTTAACCTTCGACAGAGGCGGTGGATAGAATATTTGAAGGACTACGACTTCCAAATCTTATACCATCCAGGGAAAGCGAATGTGGTAGCCGACGCGTTGAGTCGGAAGGGCAAAGTGGACAAAAGTCAGCAGCTAGCTAGACTTTGGGCCATGTCAGCAGAAGTGGTAGCTATCAACCCGGTGGAGCAACTAACAGGCTTACTGGCAAATTTGGTTGTTTCCAATGATTTAGTTGATCGTGTTAAGCTAGCACAAATGGGTGATGAGGAGCTGAATAAAATGTTGGACAAGATTCCTGACATTGTAGCTGATTCAAATAGTGTGATCAGATTTAGAGGAAGGTTGTGTGTACCCAAGGATAATGCACTGAGGCGGAATATCTTGGAGGAGGCTCATCGCTCAAAGTTCTCGATACACCCTGGAGTTACTAAAATGTATCAGGATTTAAAGCGAACCTACTGGTGGATTGGGATGAAGAGGGATGTTGTGGATTTTGTCTCTAAGTGTCAGACTTGCCAACAGATTAAAGCCCAACATCAACTACCTGGAGGACTATTGCAACCTTTAGAAATACCAACGTGGAAATGGGAGTGTGTCACATGCGATTTTATTTCAAAGCTCCCAAGAACTCAAAAGAAGCATGACTCCATATGGGTAGTTGTGGACCGACTAACTAAGGTAGCTCACTTCATCCCCACGAAATCAATGAGAACGGCGGAATACCTGGCAGGATTATATGTTGACAATATTGTCAAATTGCATGGGATTCCAAAGGAGATAGTCTCCGACCGCGATCCCCTATTCACCTCACATTTCTGGGAAGCTTTTCAAAAAGCCATGGGAACTCAAATTAAGTTGAGTACAACATATCATCCCCAAACTGATGGTCAGAGTGAGAGGACTATTCAAACTTTGGAAGATTTGTTAAGAGCTTGCATTCTTGACTGGGGAGGTGACTGGGAGAAACACTTAGCCTTGGCTGAATTCACCTACAATAACTCTTACCAAGCCAGTATAGGGATGGCACCATTTGAAGCCTTATATGGTAGGCCCTGTAGATCTCCATCGTGCTGGCTGGAGTCTACCGAAGCAGTTATAGTCGGGCCAGAGATGGTGAGGGAAGCAACTGAAAAGGTGAAACTCATTCAGCAAAGACTTAAGGCAGCTCAGGATCGACAAAAGAGTTATGCTGATACTCGAAGGAAGGACCTAGAGTTCCAAGTTGGGGAGTTTGTGTACCTAAAGACATCTCCTACGAAGGGGGTGATCAGATTTAAAATATCAGGGAAGTTGAAGCCAAGATTCATAGGACCGTTTCCAATCCTGGATCGAGTTGGGAATTGTGCATATAGATTAGCATTGCCACCAAGCCTAGCTGGAGTACACAATGTTTTCCATGTGTCAATGCTAAAGAAGTATGTACGGGATGAGGATCATATCATCACAAATTTTGAAGACTTAGAGCTACAATCAAATTTAACCTACGAGGAAAAGCCGATCCGCATCCTAGCAAGAGAAATAAAGACACTCAGGAACAAGGAAATTCCTTTGGTAAAAGTATTGTGGAAAAATCAGGGGTCAGAAGAAGCTACATGGGAGACTGAACAAGAAATGGCAAGGAAATACCCTAGCCTGTTTGTGGCATAGGAGTTTTATAATTGTAGCGGCATGAACTGATCCCGAAGAAATAAATAAAGTTAATCATAATTGTTCTGTTGCCTGTTATGATATTTCGGGGATGAAATATTTCCAAGTTGGGGAGATTGTAAAGACCGTGGAAAAAAAATTTAATATATTCGACTCGGGCAGGGAAGGATCGAACGTTAGAGAATTAATATTAATTATATTATATTCTCTACCCGGTTAAGTCTACCCGGTTAAATATTTTATTCTTTACCCGGTTACCCGGTTAAAGGAATAAAATACGGGTGTTGGTGTGTTTCCACATACCCTAGCCGTCATTTCATTTTATAAAGGACGTCCTCCACCCTAGCCTTCATTCGCATTCTCTTCTCCTCTTCCTTACCGGCGTGTCTTCTTCCTTGCTTAGGTATTCTTTCTATCTCCCTCTTCTTAATTTTCTTGCATACATATTTTAAGTTGATAATAAGCTTTATAATCGTGAGGATTAAAGTTTAAAATCAACAAGAAAGAAACTAAACAGAAATTAAAGTTTAATTTGGCCGACGAGTCCCCTGTTTCGGCGAGATGGGTAAGCACAGGCAAGGTTTCGCCGGGAATCGGTGGCGATGGTCGTTCCGACGTCGGAAGATGATCCTACTCTCTTCGTCGATCAGTGTAGGGTCAATCTCACGTGTGTGGATGTCGGCCTGGGGTGGTAAATGGCCAAAAACAGAGGATGGCGGCGAAAACAGAGGCGACGGCGGTGGGGGAAGAAATCCAGCCGTCCTGGGTGGCGACGGGTTCCAATATGGCCGGGGAAGGTAGATAGGTGGTCGAGGGTGTCGAGGCGACCACCCAATTGAGGCGGCGACGCTCGCCGGCGGTGGAATCGCCGACGCGAGCACGCCGCTAGGCAGGCGATGCGGGCGTCACTGCAGCTGGAAGGCGGCCGGAGTTGGCCGGGGCGACACCGCAATGGCATGGCAAGTCTGGGCGGCGACGATTGACGGCGGCCGGAGATGATCGCCAGCGGCGGCTGGAGGGCGCCTGGAGTCGGGAACAGAGCATGCCGGAGAAGAAGAAGAAGAAGAAAATTACCTTGGGTGGCAAACTTGTAAATAATGCTTGACTCGACATAGCTCGAGTTAAATAATAATACCAACTCGTAAATAACACCTGACTCGATACCGACTCGAGTTAAAAATAATTTGAACTCGTAATAAATCTTTAAAAATAATTATTTTAATGGGTTATGGGTTAAAGTTACTAAACTAATTAATTATTGTGACGAAGTCGACATGGACATAAGTAATAAAAATACGGTAATGATAAACGGTCGATAATTAATCGGCGTAATACAAGCGATTAAATTAAATCGGACGGTTATAAGTAATTAATAAAATAAAGATTTTACCTTTACCATATTAAATTTAATATTAGGTAAATAAAGTGATTATTTTAATAACGAGTCAGTAATGTAGAAAATGGGTTATTAAACTATAGTCGGGTAGCAATCACTCGCGTCGAACCTAAATAGAATAATGAAAATAAATAAAGTTCGAAACTTTATTGAGTCGAATAATTTAAAATAATTGTATTAATAATATTTTTGAATAATACAAATTATTTTAAATAATTTAATCGAACAACTTAATTAATTAAATTGCTATAAATAATAGTAGCGATTAAAAATTATAACCGTAAACTAAATCATCAAGATCGGGGTTAAGTAATTATCATCGCAAAGGAAAATTAAATACTTGTTTATTAGTAATAATTATTTTATCAATTGTTAGGTATTAATTATGATTTAGATAATTAATTTAAAATGTGAAGTAGGATTTACATGATTATGTCACAGGAATAATTAATTATCTCACTAGATTTGTTGATAATTTAATATTTAATATTTTTGGAAATGATATATATATTAGATATTTAGTTGCATGCATTCCTACTCGAATAAAATTATACTTATGTATAATTTTATATTCTCGTTCAGATTAGGATCATTGGTCGCAGCTGCGAGTTCGAAATATCCAGGTCTGTATAATCATTTGAAATGTTGTACTTTCCCTTGTTGGCAGCCCTGGTCGGCCTGAGCCCAGATTCGACCACCATGCGCTGTAACGCAATCGGGGTCAAGGAATTGACTCAGTCAGACACAGGGCCGCACCTTTAAAATTACTATGTGTGTGTATCATTATAATTAATTGAAATGTTGTATTGTCCGTATAATTATTTTAAATGTTATATTTTCCCAAACTGGTATAACTATATGAAATGTCGTATTTTCCCAAATTGGTAGCCTTTGTCGGCACTAATCTCAGAATGAGCTGGGAGACAATTTCTAATCTCAGAATGAATTGGGAGACCATGACTAACCTCAAAATGAATTGGGAGACCACCTAATCTCAGAATGAGCTGGAGACAATTTTCTAATCTCAGAATGAACTGGGAGACCATGACTAACCTCAAAATGAATTGGGGGACCACCTAATCTCAGAATGAGCTGGGAGACAATTTTCTAATCTCAGAATGAACTGGGAGACCATGACTAATCTCAAAATGAATTGGGAGACCACCTAATCTCAGAATGAGCTGGGAGACAATTTTCTAATCTCAGAATGAACTGGGAGACCATGACTAACCTCAAAATGAACTGGGGACCATGACTAACCTCAAAATGAATTGGGAGACCACCTAATCTCAGAATGAGCTGGGAGACGATTTCTAATCTCAGAATGAACTGGGAGACCATGACTAATCTCAAAATGAATTGGGAGACCACCTAATCTCAGAATGAGCTGGGAGACATTTTCTAATCTCAGAATGAGCTGGGAGTCGACTTTTACTAATCTCAGAATGACCTGAGAGACAAATTACTAATCTCAGAATGACCTGAGGGATAATTACTCTTTACTTGTGTAATAATAATAATAAAAACGAGTGAAATGATAATAGGGATTATATTGACTTGTTTCATTTAATTATGCGGCTTAGTGGTTTTATCACTAACGCGGAATTGCCTCCGCAGGTGAGCAGCTTTGGGACTAAAGAATAGAAGTGTGGTTGGTGGTTCTTTTACCAACCCAGGTATGGTGAATCGATAATAAAGTTGGACTTCCTTATTATTCTCTTGTGTTATAAATGTGGCTATGGGAAACGGTCCGAGACTGTGGGACGGTTATTTTAAATTTTAGAGAACATGATTTATTGTTATGATTTATATTATATGTTGCAAGACTATTTGCTGTATTTAAATTCATGTTCTGGAAGGTTACATTTACATTAACTATATTTTTAAGTAACACCCGGTCCGGTTCGGGCGGGTCGTTACAATGTGATTCCTATTTCATTACGTGCACCTCTCGAAGGAAATAATAGAGCTGGAAGTGGGCGGGGGGGGGAAGGGGGGAGGGAAGACTATACCTTCAAGTTGAACCCTCAAGGTTGGAGGAGGAACTACTCCTCAATAGGAAAACCTAGTGCGTGGTAGGTAGATTAGTTTTTGAAGAATGACGATGTCATGTTTAGTGGGAATCTAGGCCTTGAAGAGGTAAACGAAAGGTTTATTACTACCAAAGGAGTCTTTGAGAGAATGGATTACCCTATAGAGCTTTGTGTTTGAATACCTGTTAAGCGTTTAAAATATATAATATTTACCCATGTTTTTAATATGATTTTGTACTTCCCGGGTATAAACATTATTAATTAAGTAATATTTTACTTTATTATTTTAGTTAATTAATATTTTATTATATATGCTTAACTTTGATGTTTTAATGCAGAAAAAGATGAATAAATTAAGCTTTGGATTTGATTGGTCATGACACTTGGCGCCACCCAATGGCTACAATGTATGGTGTTCAATGGAGTCGAACAGTTGGAAACTTAAAGGGACATTATAATTAATTAGATTACGTCGATTTGTGAACACCCTCTTCGAATTCTTGTATCTCCACTTCTATATAAAGGGGTGGTCATTTGTTGTTATCATATCTCATCTCTTGGCTTCAGAGTGTAGTGAGAAGTAGTAGTTTTAGTTTTTGTAATTTCTTTCTCTTTTATAATAAAAATTAGTTTCTTCTTTATATTGTTTTCTATTTTTATTATGGAGTAGTCTTTTATTTCGTTCTAGAGAAGAATGGAACTTAACATGATTTAATTGAATTTATTTCAAGCTTTTACTCTTTTATTCAATCGGATTGTTTGAATTATCATATTCTTAATGCTAAGAATAGATTGATCACCTATTTCTTAGATCATGAGGTTTAATTAGATTTCGGGAGAAATTAATTAGATTAGTCATTGATAATTCATCATACGACGAGTCTTTTGACTTGTTTGTCGTTGTGGTCGGAAGATACACAACACCGTATGCGATTGTAAGGCAATTCTTAATGCGTTATTTTGTTGATTAATCAATTATCACCGGGAGGTAGAAATTGAGGCAAAATAATAGAAGCATGAAGGAGCGGGAGCCACCATGTCATATAATTATCCTAGATCGACAATCTGAGGGAATAAAAGATAAGAGTAAGATTTGATGAAGATTAAATTCATGTTAAGGGAAATTCGACTCTAGAACGAGTTTTATAATTTTAACTCCGTTTTTTATTTAAGTTATTATTTAGATTTCGTTAAGTCAATTATTTCTGTTTTGTTCTTAATTTTATTTTCTTTAATTAATTTAAGGAAATTCATCTCTCTGTGGGAACGATACTCTAATTTATCATTATATTACTTGTTTCGACCGTGTATACTTGCATGTCACTGAAAATATTCTAACAAGTTTTTGGCGCCGTTGCCGGGGAGATCGAATTTTCTTAATTAATTTAGGATTAGAATTTTGAGTGTTTTTCTTTTCTTTTTAGATTTTAGTGTCTGATTATATTTCAAAAAAAGGAAAAAATAAACTATATCATTGTCTTCTTCCTTCTATTATTTATTATCATTTGTTTATTAGTACGGTCACCCTTGTCTTCTTGTGATTCAAAGATTGAAAGGACTTTGAGAAACTTGTGTGCCGCTGGAAGAAGAGCACAAGAACCAATAGAGGAAGAAGCCATGCATTCATGGAGGACTACCGGAGTTTTAGAATTAGATGCACTTACTGCTTTATCTGCTCAGGTCAGTGCTTTAACTAATCAAGTTCAAATTCTTAATATACAGAGACAGGTTAAGGCTGTAGAACCAAGGTGTGAATGGTGTGGACAAGGACATTTTACAGGTCAATGTGCAACAGATCAAGTTAATTACGTAGGCAACTTTATTTGGAACAACAATCCCTATTCCAACACCTACAATGCGGGCTGGTGCAATAACCCCAATTTTTCATGGAATAATTCTTCACAATCGGTTGTTGTCCCCAATAATCCACCACCACCATCACAGCATTATCAACCCCCTTCACTTTCTTTTCAGCAACAACAACAACCAGATTTGGTCCAAATGTTCAATTCCATGCAACAAACCATGCAACAAACTATGCAACAATTTATGCAGAATCAGCAACAACAACAACAACAGTTTATGCAACAAGTTATGGTGCAATTAAACAAGGAACCAAGTGAGCGACCCAAGGGTGTACTTCCTAGCCAACCAGAACAACCAAGGAATGATGGTCAAGAGCATTGCAAAGCTATAACAACCCAGAGTGGTATTACTTTACAGGAACCAGTTCAGCCCAATGAAGTTAAGGAAAAAGATGAAAAACCAAATAACGAAAATGAACTCAATACATTGGTTAGCTTACTCGGATGCAAAGGGGATCAGTTTAGTAATTCATTACATAAATCCATAAATTCTCTTTGTGAAGAAGATATTGATGTGGATGAGATGGTTAAAGTATTAGATTCACAACCAATTTTGCCTCAACGATTCAAAGTTATGGAAACCTCAGATCTACCATTCCACAGATTGCTGCCATCAGTTGAAGTACCACCTATTTTGGAGCTAAAGCAACTTCCAAAACATCTCAGGTATATTTTCTTAGGGCTTAATGACACTCTTCCTATTATTATATCTTCAGAGCTAACTATATTGCAGAAAGAGAAGCTGATTAGAATATTAAAAGATCACAAGTCAGCTATTGCTTGGACTATAGCAGACAAACATGGCATCTGGTGTGGTTGCTGGTCATTTTCTCCTGGACAGAAGTTTTTTCCATATGGTGCAATTGAAATTAAGACTGAACAAGGAGATCGATCATTTAAAGTCAATGAAGCATGGGTCAAGTGCAAATTCAGTTATTCATGATAATCATCCACCAACTAATTGATATGAGGGAGTTCTCTTTCACTTCTTTTTCTTTATTTTTATTTTTGAGGACAATGTTTAGTTTAAGTTTGGGGGTGATGCCTTAATTTTATGCATATTGTTCATGCTTGACTCATGTTTAGATTTAGATATACATATATATATATATATAGTGTAGTTTAGTATAAAAATTTTATTATGCAATGGTATTTTAGTCTCTTGGTTCAATGATAGATACATGTGAATTAGTCTTACCTTTCTTGGGAAAACTTGATTAATTGATATGAGGGATGAACTGAGTAAAAGATTGCATTTGAGAGTTGGTTCTCTACCTTATAATATTTTCACAATCCTTTGGTTTAGATGATTTCAATGAATGTTTTGCAATAAGGATTGTACATGATGGTCATGACTTTTAGAATTTGCCCTAGCGACTTTCGAGGCGAAATATTTGGTTTGCCATGTTGATGGAAAATGATATAGGCATTTCTTTTTGATGAGTCTGGGCCTTTCTTCAAGCCTACCTAATATGAATTATCCTTTGTACACAATTTCATGGCCTTTATTATACATATTTGTTTGATTACCCTTATTTTAGCCTTGGCCTTTTTATTGAAAATATATCTTGCTGCTTGAGTCCTAGCACCCTAGTATTTTGAAATCGTTCTAAATTCTAACAGGGATGAAACTTTGAGTAGTATAGGGGGAAGGCATTGCGTGTTATAAAGTGGTGATTGAGTAGATTGTGTGGACTTTCCTGGAACTTTGCTTTGTAAAAAAAAAAGAAAAAGAAGAAAAGAAAAAGATGAGGCAATGATCCTCCACCAGTAAACACAAGATGAAGCAATAGTCTTCCACTGGTTTGAAATAAAAGAAAAAAGAAAAAGTAGCAGGTAGTCAATGGAAAATCAAAGCAAAGTTAATTCTTATATTGGGTCAAGTCGATACTACATTTAAGGAAGTTTGTGTCATATTGATACGGTGTTTGGGGATTTGCTAATCATGTATGTTAGGATTTAGAAAGGATTTTTAATTCTAGGGTGCATATTAGCCTCTGATTTTTCTATCTTGTCTATTCTATTTTTGGTCCCTAGCCCCTGGCCCCGTTACAACCTATAAAGACCTATTGATTCCATTAATTTGGCATTGCCTACATTAGTGGAGATGGGAGCGAAAGGTGAACATATTTAAGCATGTGCTTGATTGTATTCTCTTGGTTGCAGATGAGAATGATAAGCCAATGGACTATCTACACATACACAGAGAGCTTTCTTTTCGTTGTGATTAATGAAAGGGAATTTCTAATTTGATTGACATCTTGTTGTCTCTGGATAGTTTGATTAAGAATCATATGAGAATATAATGGGGACTAAGTATTTTTGTGTAGTAAAATTTTGTTGGTTATGATATTTTGCTCGGGACGCGCAAAAGTTTAAGTTTGGGGGTGTGTTAAGCGTTTAAAATATATAATATTTACCCATGTTTTTAATATGATTTTGTACTTCTCAGGTATAAACATTATTAATTAAGTAATATTTTACTTTATTATTTTAGTTAATTAATATTTTATTATATATGCTTAACTTTGATGTTTTAATGCAGAAAAAGATGAATAAATTAAGCTTTGGATTTGATTGGTCATGACACTTGGCGCCACCCAATGGCTACAATGTCATGGTGTTCAATGGAGTCGAACAGTTGGAAACTTAAAGGGACATTATAATTAATTAGATTACGTCGATTTGTGAACACCCTCTTCGAATTCTTGTATCTCCACTTCTATATAAAGGGGTGGTCATTTGTTGTTGATCATATCTCATCTCTTGGCTTCAGAGTGTAGTAGAAGTAGTAGTTTTAGTTTTTGTAATTTCTTTCTCTTTTATAATAAAAATTAGTTTCTTCTTTATATTGTTTTCTATTTTTATTATGGAGTAGTCTTTTATTTCGTTCTAGAGAAGAATGGAACTTAACATGATTTAATTGAATTTATTTCAAGCTCTTACTCTTTTATTCAATCGGATTGTTTGAATTATCATATTCTTAATGCTAAGAATAGATTGATCACCTATTTCTTAGATCATGAGGTTTAATTAGATTTCGGGAGAAATTAATTAGATTAGTCATTGATAATTCATCATACGACGAGTCTTTTGACTTGTTTGTCGTTGTGGTCGGAAGATACACAACACCGTATGCGATTGTAAGGCAATTCTTAATGCATTATTTTGTTGATTAATCAATTATCACCGGGAGGTAGAAATTGAGGCAAAATAATAGAAGCATGAAGGAGCGGGAGCCACCATGTCATATAATTATCCTAGATCGACAATCCGAGGGAATAAAAGATAAGAGTAAGATTTGATGAAGATTAAATTCATGTTAAGGGAAATTCGACTCTAGAACGAGTTTTATAATTTTAACTTCCTTTTTATTTAAAGTTATTATTTAGATTTCGTTAAGTCAATTATTTCTGTTTTGTTCTTAATTTTATTTTCTTTAATTAATTTAAGGAAATTCATCTCTCTGTGGGACGATACTCGAATTTATCATTATATTACTTGTTGCGACCGTGTATACTTGCATGTCACTGAAAATATTCTCAGCAATAGCAACAGGTGATTTCAAAGGCAAGGCAAGGACTTGGTAGGACTTTTCCAAGAGAGTTCATTTTGAAGGGAAAGTGCCTAAGGGTATTGCTTGGGAGAAATTTGTGTTCGATGATATGTATTTTCCACTTGAGGAGAAGAGGAAGAGAGAAATTGAATTTGAACATTTGGAGCAAAAGGGTATGTCAGCAGCTAAATATTTGGCTAAGTTCATTAGTTTAGAGAGTTTGCTCCTAGTCTAGTAGCCACTAAAAAGATGCGAACTAACCGATTCTTTGAGGGACTGATTTGCCCTATTAAGGAGAGACTAGCCATTGTAAAATACAAGACATTGGATGAAAGAATCTTTCAGACTAGAGACAAGACTATTTGAACTTAAAATTTTTCTTGAAAGAAGCATTAGTATGAGAAATAGATGGGCCATGATGAGAAGAAACCATGGAACGAGTCCAACATTTCCATGAGGGCGATACAAGGTCAGTGGGATGCACCGGTTTGTGCTACTTGTAAGCGTCAACACTTTGGTAGATGCAAACTAGATGAAGTGGTGTGTTTTGGTTGTAGTTACCTCGAACATATGAAAAAGGCATGCTCACAACTCAACCAGCACCACAGTCTCAACAATTGTTATCTAACATTGTATGTTTTGGATGTGAAGGTGTTGGCCATACGAAGAGGAATTGCCCTTTTGAAACTCAACAACAGGGTTTGTTGCCAACTTCTCAGCAACATTTTCATTTTCCGGCTACACAAGGTCAAAAAAGGGCTCCACAAGGTGATTGAGGAGGTCAAAGGAGAAATTAGAATCATCAACAAGGATGTTCAATGAATGCCATTGTTGTTATGCCTATTATACCATCGATTGGATCAGCTACTCCATAAAATCCTACCTTGGTGGCACGAGCACAAGCTAAAGGGAAGATGTTTGTTGCTATTATTGTTGATGCTTTGGCAATGACTAAAGTTGTAGGTTTGTGTGCAAAGGGGTCACTTGTTAATATCCAACAATGTTATTTTGTGGCCAATCTCTTTGCGTTCCAGATGGTAGAGTTTGATGTGATTTTTGGCATGATATGGATGTCAGAGAATGGAGCGTTGATTGATTGTAAGAAGAAGAAGGTATATTTTAGAAAGGGTAGACGACGTTGCATTTTTCAAGGGCAAGGAAGTAATATTTAGTGGGGATGTGGGTTATCACAAAATTCCAAAGTATATGGATCGAGGATATGGAATGATCATGGTTGCCTTGATGTCTATCCTATTCCTATTGTTCATGACTTTGAGCATGTATTTTTGGACAATATTATAGGGTTGCCACCAAAACGAGAGAGAGATTTCACAATTGATCTCTTACTTGGGATGACTCCAATTTCAAAAGCTCCATATTATATGCCTCCACCTGAATTATAAGAGTTGAGGACTCAATTGCAGACTTCGTTGGATTAAGGATTTATTAGGCCTAGTGTGTCAACATGGGGGAGCTCCGGTTTTGTTTGTGAAGAAGAAGGATGAGAGTATGAGGATGTACATTGATTATATGATGCTTAATCAGGTGACTATTAAAAATAAGTATCCTCTACCCTGTATTGATGACTTGTTTGATCAATTGTCCTCAGTTGTGGTATTTTCAAAGATTGATTTGAGATCATGGTATCATCAACTAAGGATTAGAGTTAAAGATGTGTCAAAGATAGTATTTAGAACTTGATATGGGCATTATGAATTTTTGGTGTTACCTTTTGGGTTGACTAAGGCTTCTATAGTGTTCATGAATTTGATGAATAGAGTCTTCAGACCATATTTGGATTAGTTTGTCATTGTTTTTGTTTATGACATATTGATATATTCTTCTTCAGAGAATGAGTATGAGCAACATTTGAGAACTATTCTGCAAACCTTGAGAGATCACAAATTGTATGCAAAGTTTGAGATCACAAACCTTGAGAAGGAGGTAATTTTTCAGGTCATGTTATTTCTGCTATAGGAATTGTTGTAGATCCAACCAACATTGAAGCTATTCAGAAGTGGGAGCCACCAAAGACGGTCACTGAAGTTAGAAGTTTCTTCGGTTTAGCTAGATATTATAGAAGATTTATCCAAGGGTTTTCCTCTATTGCAACTTCTCGTACCATATTAATTAGGAAGAAAGAAATATTTATCTGGACTGATGATTGCTAACAAAGTTTTAAAACTTTGAAGGAATAATTGACTTTAGTACCTATGCTATCATTATCAGTTGTATATGAAGATTTTGTGGTATATACTAATGCATCTGGAGTTGGATTGGGATGTGTACTCATGTAGAGAGATAAAGTTATTGCTTATGCATCAAGACTTTTAAAGTCGCATGACAAGAATTATCCAACTCATGATTTAGAGTTAGCCGTGGTGATTAATGCTTTGAAAACTTGGAGACATTATTTGTATGGAACTTCATTCAAGTTAATAGCTCACTATCAAAGTTTGAAGTATATCGTCACCCAAAAAGATTGAAACAATAGGCAAAGGAGATGGTTGGAATTCTTGACTGATTATGATGGTAAGATTGATTATCAAGACAAAAAGGCTAATATGGCGGTTGATGCTTTGAGTTGTTATCCAACACAACTTAAAGATCGAGATATTGTAACCATGATGACTCGATTGGCATTAAGACCTAGAGTAATTAGTAGAGTCAGGTTGGCATAAGAAAGAGATGTGTTGCCGAATCAATTGATGTCTATGCAAGATAATTCAAATTTTTCTAAGAATGATGATGGATTATTTCGATTGAATAATAGACTCTATGTTCCTCAAGTTACCGATTTTCCTGATCTCATTAGTGATATCATTTTCGAAACGTATGCTTCTAGAAGTTCTGTGCAACTTGGAGCTACAAAGATGTATCATGATGTGCAAAGAACCATTGGTGGCCAAGTATGAAGGCATATGTAATTGTTTTTGTGCAAAAGTGTCTTAACTTTTGAACAAATTAAGGCAGAGCACATGAGGCTAGGTGGTACTTTGCAACCTCTAGCAATTCCAGAATGAAAGTGGGAATGTATTGCCTATGATTTTGTCACTAGCTTACTATCGACAAAAAAATTTTCATTATGCTATTTGGGTAATTATTGATAGATTGACAAAATATACTCATTTTATTCCAATTAGGATTGACAAGGTTATATATCTTAGAAATTGTAAGGTGTCATGGAGTGCCAAGAGAGATAGTGTCAATTGTGATTGGAGATTTACTTCCAAATTTTGGGAAGCATTTCAGGAAGCATTGGATACTCAATTGTCTTTCAGTACTGTTTTTCATCTACAAACTATTTTTTAGAGGATTTGCTTAGAGTGCTCATTTTAGATTTTGATGGTAGATGGTAAGGAAACCTACCATTGGTAGAGTTTTCTTACAACAATAGTTACCAGGCAAGCATTGGTATGACACTATTTGAGGCATTGTACGGAAGATCTTACAGATCACCGTCTTGTTGGATTGACAATAATGAACCTTTGGTGGTTGGACTAGATATGGTTTGACAATCTCAAGCATTTGTGGCTTAGATAGCAAAAAGAATGAAAGTGGCTCAAGATCGACAAAAGTCCTATGCTGATTTGAGATGTCGAGAACTCGAATTTTAGGTTAATGACCTTGTATTCCTTCAAGTGTCACTTCAAAAGGAAACATGATATGTAGAAAGAAGGGAAAGCTTAGCCCGAGGTATATTGAACCATTTCTTAATTTGAAGTGGGTTGGTGAGGTACCTATTGTGTTAGCTCTGCCTCCACATTTGTTAGCAATTTAACAAGTATTCCATATTTCCATGTTCAGGAGGTATATTTTAGATCCATCTCATATTATCAGTTATAGAGAGATTGAGTTGCAATCAAGCTTGTCATATAAGGAGCAAGCATTGTGTATCTTGACCGTCAAGAAAAGAAGCTTCGCAATAAGGTAGTGAAATTGGTTCAGGTACAGTAGGGCCTAGAGGTGTTAGGGAATCCACCTGGGAGCTGGAGGATGATTTACGAAAGACTCATCATAGCTTGTTTGAGGTTTCGGCTTTGGGTTGAGGTATTTTCTTTGTTGCTTGTTGAGTGGTGTGTTTGCCATTTAAGTGTTGTTCTTAGTTATTTTGTCTTTTAAGTGTTGTTCCCAGTGATTGGAAAAATGTGGAGGACAAAATATTTTTTAAGGAAGTGAGATTGTAAAATTTGTACCCTTTGGCTTAGGATTTTATTTGTTGTTCAGTTTTCTTTGGCCTTTGGCATTTAATTCAATTTGCCTTTTGGTTTGATTTAGTTTGGCTTGGCTTTTGACTCTCAGTTCTAGGAAGAGTTGGTGTTGTTCACGTCTTGGCTTAGAAGGCCTTGGCTCATGTGGGTGCCTATTGGTGTGGTTTTGTTTGCCATGCGTTGTGTTTTAGATGTAGTTAATAAAGGTCGTTTACACATTATAGGTCATTTTGGAGGGGTGTTTAGTTATGCATTTAGTATCAAGATGTTATCAAGTACCTAAGTTGGTATCACCTTTGGTTTGCTGTCACACTACTTCTTGATAGTCTTTTACTTTATATATATGACTACTTTGACTTCATACTTATTTAAAGATTTCTCTAGTGTTTTATCATTACAAAAAGTCATGAAATTTATGCAAGTATAATTTAATTAGAGGCATAAAAATGTCACGAGTCATGTCACATTAACAACCATACCACATTATGGGTCATGTCTATTAATTGTATATACATTTATGTACACCTCTTCAATTCCCTATACCAATATTCATTATTATTTCATTTCCTTGTCTTCACATTTTTTCATAAAAACTTTGTCTTTATAAATACATCTTTCCACCATGAATTCCAAATCATATTACAATCACGCTTCCACCTTTTGTTGAATTTTTCTAACGTTGTAGTCCACCAGAGTTTGCCAGAATTTGCCATCAAGGTTGGTTGCATGTCTAGGTACTCGTACGTCAACTATACTTTAAAATATTCCGTTGTTGAATCTATAGTGAGTCATTAATCTTTTGAGTATGTTGTTATTTAAACCTCTTCTTTTTTCTAACATTTGATGGCAGTTTATAACTTTCGACCATATTTGGAACCTTGATCTTGTATACATAAAGTTTGGCTAAATCTTCTATTCCGTTAACTCTAATACTATTTTTTGTTATTGTTCTTTTTTATTCATTCATGTTATATTTTTATTTATTAATTGCAATCTACAAAAATATACAACAATTGATTAATCTTATCTTGTTTGATCATGTATTCTCATGCCTGCACTATGTAGAATGTGTTAGGTGTTGAGTTAGGTTCTCATCGGTAGATTGCTTGGAGCTTGGAGAACAAGTTCATTTAGGACTCATTTCTTATTTTACACTTATCTGATGGGTGGGTTGTTTTATGTTGTAGGACGAGTTAAGTGGTGGTTTTATCACAACCCACTTAATCCGGGACATTTAGACATTGTCTTAATAACCTTCGAAGATGAGATCCTATGTGTAGTTTTTGAAAACAAAAAGATCCATTGCAAGTTGCTTTCTTTCCGAAAATGTATTAATATTACTATTACCTACCTAAGCCTGCTAATATCATTAGCATGGTGGAATTAGAGAGGATAAGAGAAAGGTGTTGCTCGATCAGCTGCGGCGTCACATGCCAGTGTAGTTCCCTTTGTTGTGTGATTCTTCTTGTGGTGTTCTATCCCTTATTGTTTTACATTAATATGAATTATTGAGTTGGTATGCCAGTTTGATATTATGGTTATTTTATTTTGTGAACTGGTAATTTGTTGCATTACTTGTTATTGACATTCTTTTCTTTTAATATTTATGTCGGTTGTGAGCGTAGAGATGTTAAAGTCTTCACACAAACACATACTCCCCTCACATTAGTTTCATGTTATTTTATGCTTCTTTCCCATTTTATTTTGGTCATCAAACATTTTACTCTTGGTTTAGTATACTAATGTAATAACATGTTTTGGGAACTTATATTTCCAATAATTCATAATATTTTAAATAATGTTTATATTTCCTTTCCTTGTTTTTTTTTTTTTTTGCAGTTGTAGGTAATGGTTGTCTTTCATCTAAGAACAAGTAGGTTTAGACCTTAAGGGGTTTTGTGGGCATAGTTTTCCATGTAATAAATTTAAGAGATGACAATATTAAATAATATAATATTCTGGTTCGGTTAAAGTAATATAAATTTAAGAGGCGCAACGTAGGTTTAGATCTTAAGGGATGATATGGTCTCTCTATCCCGCTATCAACTATAGTCAAGTTGTTAACCTGATTGCCTAACTAGTATCGATTTCTCGTAGACTACTCGGTTGATGGTATGATCATTGATTCTTTCGTCTCACTAATTCAGTCGTGTCTGATTCACTGTCAACCTATCTTTTTGAAATGTGATTACTGCTCATTGGTTGCCCATTGTAGCTGTTTTGGTACCCTCTTAGTAGCCCATTCAATCATCTTATAGTCCAATTGTGGACCTTTCAATTGTTTGATAGTTTGTCTGTTAATAACTAATTCATCCATTTGACCACTAATGTTATTATCTGATTGATGGCCAATTTGCCTACCACACTAGCTATCTGTTCTCCTGTCCATCTGCGTGACCACTAGCACTCTAGTTGTGTACTAATCTGTATGTCTTTTTTGTTAGTGACCTACTTGATCATTACCTGCCTAACCTTATCTTAACCGTTTGTCTGTGGTTGTCTCCCACCGTCGCCACAGTTGACCCATCTATTGTATTGTTGGTTGATTGTGCCTCTCCCAACTTGGTATTTGTTTTTGAGCTTGGGATGTATTGCGATCTTACGGTTGGTGGTCCACTATGCCACTCCAAAAGCCAACTTCTCCATGAAGAATCATTGCATCCTTGGGATTAGCACCATCAACCCCCTCATGCTCCCATGCTATAGCAATGCATGCAAGCACAACTTGTTCTTCAAGAAGGGAAAAGGTGTATGCTTGCTACTACCACAACAACAAAGTCGGCAATGGATGTTTGGTTGGTTGTGGAGGAGAGGAAACTCTTGGACTTGTGCTACTCGGTCTGTGGTTGTGCTATTCGAAAGGTGGTTGTATTATTTAGATGGCTGTTGTTCTATTCAGATTATAGTTGTGTCACTCGTCTGGGTGGAGTCTAACATACCGCATTGTTGATTAGTATTGCCGGAAAGCTGACATTGGGCACTCACATGTAAAAAGTTCAATTAGTTCATACACATTCTCGATATTCTAATTCATCCCATGTTGTAACTATCTATCTATTCTCAAAAGCTTGGTTCTCTCACACTCCAAGGACCTTAGCATAGCCTCAGCCAATGTCAAAAATTAGTAGTTGGTAACAATGGGTCTTAGGATGTTGTGCAGACAAGACACAAACTGGGCAACTAGCTCTTTCTTAGTAGCAAAATTGCCTAGAGCAACCTTATCATAGTAAGGAAATGGTCCTCATATTCTGCCACTAACATGCCCTCATGCTACCTCAATGACAAGAACTTTGTCTTCTTCCTAGTCCTAATTGTGAATGAGAAGTACTAAGAGTAGAACATGTCTCAGAACTCCTTCCATGTGATCTACTCCAACTGCCTGGTCTCTACATTACAAGAGCAGACTCTCACGAAATCTTGTCCTTCCGCTGCATGGCTCCAATGGCCAAACACACCCAGATCAAGTAAACAACCCATATGCGTCAGTACTCCATGGTTTGTGTCGATCCACTCTAGAGCTACTTCGGGGTCTGTACTCCCATAGTTCAACTATCTATACTTTTTAAGATAATGGTTAAGATCCCAATGCTCCCTCAAATGATTCTTTGGGCCATAACTGCCTGAGCACTAATCGACAACAAATTGCCTCAGCCTAGCTGTCACTGTCTGCCCACTGTCTGCTTACCTGGGAGTGGCACACCTATTAGCATTCCGTGTGTGGGCATCTTGTATACTCCAACTGCTGATCGTGATGTCGGGATGTGGGAAACCACACCAGTAGCGATGGCACTAGTACAAGATCTACCTCGTAGGTCGTAGTAAGAGTCTCAGCCTCCACTAGCATCTACTCCAATCTTGGGATGTCCTCCCTAGACCATTTCCAATCCGCTCTAGCTTGCAGCTGCTCATCATGAAGTGCCTATTGCTCCTCTTTCTAAACATGAATTAGCTCTGTCTACGGGTGCACCGTTAGCTCATGTGCTGATGATGGGGACCGCCTGACACGACATGTACATGGTGCCATCTCGTAAACTGCTCGCCCTAGCAACCACGGATAGGTGAATACTTGTCGTCTGGCAAACTATGGATTTGAACAAGATTGAGTGAATTTGCAAAGGTGAAACACTAAAGCACACACAAGACGTGCATGCCAGCTAGGCTATAGATGGGCTTATGGGTTGGGGGGTATTAGGAAGAACATAACACATACAATCATACATCACATGTCATCATGCCAAGCACATCATAGCATACATCATACAACATGCGCACATATATCAAGCATTCCAAAAGTAAGCCGCCCTAATAGTCCAAGAAGAATGCTCTATTACCAAGTTGTTACACCCCAATTCAGCCAAAAGAACCGACTGAATCTTGATATTATAATTTGGAAAGTTGTTCGTTAGACTATTATCATACAAACTTTACAAAAGCGCAACTCAACCCTCAAGGAGGCTTAAGGCAAGTACCTTATAGGATTTTCATACAATGCATGTTGATCATACTAACATATGAAGGATTTTAGATTTAAGGCTTCCTGAATGAGCAGTCTAAGCTGCAAAAATGGTAACACCTCCCTTGCAACAAAGAGGGTGACTTTTATATACAATGATTACTTCGAGGTACATGAAGGGAACACCCCAAATGTAGTTAAGAGGTTGAGTTCTTGAAAGATGTGGATGTATGATCTGGTTCTTATACTTAGTTTTGTTGTTACCTATTCTACACACTTTGCAACAAATAAACTAAAACACAGAGGCATCAACGTGTGTCAGGGCATTATATCCTAACACTTGGTCCGCAAGTGGACTTTTTACGGTATGAATCATAAGCACCTGTAGTTCATGTTTATCTAACACTCATCATATCTTAAATTGCTCCTCCTCTTGTTTTGAGACTTTAAGGCTTTCACACCTAGCAGGCGTTTGTTAGCCATTCCCCAAACTTAAATACCCTGCACAACAACTATAATAATAATATAAAGGCACATGCACGTAAACCAATTATAGCATACACCCAATCTAGAATTATACATAGCACATAATTTCAAGGCACAAGCCCAATAGTAGAGTCCAACAACTCAACACATGAAGCAAATACTTAACTCAAAGTTGCGGCGGCCACAATGAGCCATAGACCTCAGGCCTAAGATGGCCTATACATTGGGGCCTCACCTACATACATATAAAAAATATATCAGAAATCAAATAAATTTAATAGCCGGTCTGAAATAACTAATTATATTTTAAGACTGGCGAATGAGATACTTTGTTATCATTGGGAAAACATAGAACTTCAAAAAAGCCTCACAAGGCTGTAAGCAAAAATCAATCTTCATAAAATAGGATGACACATAGGTTTGGCAAAACATACTTAGATATACAGTTTACGCCCTTATATCCTCCATATAATATCCACCATGGTACTGAGATGGTGAAATAGACTTATGTTTGTGAAAATAAAACCCTTATATATTTATAATAGACTAAGGTAGGGCTTGTGTAAGATAGTTTTTGGAGCTTAGCTTTCGAAAACCATCAAGGGATCTCAACATTGATGTTTTATTAATCTATAGAAAATTTGGCTAAATGGCTCGGCATCAAAGGGATCTAATAAAAAACCACTGATGTCATCGTACGTCAAAAAATTCGGTTAAAATCAACACTCAAGGAGCCAAGCACATATAAAGCTGAAAAGTCATATGGACCTAGATGAGTGAAACTCTTCTTCCTATATAAGCGAGCTCACCTTGTGTATCCCAACAAGAAGATAAAACTTGAATGACAATTGAATCGCATCGACTTGCAAAATAAGGTAATGCCTCCATATATGCACAACTCAGTAAACTTACTTAACTTAATTATCTTACTTAGTGAAGTCTTATAGCTCATAAGGTAACCTTAAATAGGGTTTAGGATTTCATGTCCACTTAGTGGAAAGTCCAAACTTTGGGTTGTTGAATGAACTTAACCGCATGATTTTTTTCCAAACAATGTCCAAATGGACTGAAATTTAGACCAGTGGGCTCTGACACTAAGGGTTCAATATGAAACTAAGTGCTGGCCCATGGACCAACATGGTTAACAAAGCCCACTAAGGCCGGGCTAAAGTGGTGGGAAAGTGTTTATGGGTTGCGCACCAATTTTCCAATGTCTTCTTCACGAGCTTGAAGATACCAAATGGGCCTAGGTAAAATGGTATGGTTAGCCAACACCATGTGCTTTAGCCTAGTAAAATATCAATTCCCAAGCCCATGTAATTAGGCCTAAGTGGGCTTGGGAATGGTGGGCACTGACCAAAAGCTTTATAGAGCTGGATAGACTTAAGTGGCTTGAAAAATTCCTATTTAATTATCTACCCAACTGATGGCCATGAAATTCTATAGAGAAGCTAATGGGACAAACCCTAAGGTCTGGAAAAATTTTCATTCAATTTTACCATTTACAATAGTCTCAATAAATTTTGCAACCAGCGCTAGGGATTGAGGGTTGTGCCCCCTCATTCTTGTACACTCCCAAATTCCGAGCTAGCTAACCACATAAATAAATTTCACGTAACCCCAAATTTTACATGTTGGTAGTTGCAAATTAGCCAATTTGTGAGCCCTCATAAAATTTTTACAAATTTTATACAAATCTTTTAGGGACTCAACCACGGGCACAAACACAAAACGTAGCCAAACATACTAGAAACACAACATACATATATAATGGTTAGGGGTTTTGTTCATGTCTTTATTAGATTTATTGTAGCTTGATATTATAGTGAGACATAACGAACACCTAGCGCAAAAATCATCAAAAGGATGGGATTAAAAGGATGCCCACACAAGGGAACAAAATTCTGGAAAGTGGCTGATAGGTTATTGCATATAGTAAAAGGATACCCACACAAGGATACCCCCACTCTTCCCTTGACATTCCGGACACCATCCCAGCCCCATCATTCACAAGCACAGCGACTTCAGAAACAAAGCCACCCCTGCAAGTTGCTGCAGCTGGCAACCAGTACTGCTGCCGGCCATCACGCACCACCATCGTCTTCTTAATCCCCTTCCTTGACACCGACAACTAGCGCCGCCACCGGTGATTGCCTCAGTGATCTATTCCCATCATTGTCTCCCTACTACCACCCTTGCCTAGGCCCTCCTTGCTTAGCCGACCACTCCACCTAGCCGCCCCCTTTACCAATGCTTTCTTGTCGCAGCCGTGCGGAATTTTCCACTGGACATCAGCTGACCACTCCACCTGACCACGAGGGCACCAGCTCCACCAACCCAGCCACTCAACTGCTGTCACCTTGCTTCGGCAATAGTTGGCAATCGTGGCCTGTCGCCACGTGATTGGCGATTAGGTATAGAATTTTATCCAATTTTATTTGAAAATGAAGTGTTGTATGATCTTATTGTGATCCAAGTGGTGCGATTGTAAATAGATGTTAGCTTAAACATAAATGAATGTTAACGAATGAAAATGGTGAATTAGAGTTAGACAATTAATTCATAGATTAAGTATTTACTCTTTATGATTGAAGGCCCTAGGTTGAGACGTAGACGAAAATTATTGTGGTTGTGTTGTATGGATTGATGAGGAGTGTAGCAATCATGCATTATACTCGGAGTTAGTATTTAGTCTTGTTGTGTAGGTATGAAGTAGGAGCTCGCCGCCTAGGCACGAGAACACGCTCAGAGCTTCTACTAGGTCTGTTTAGGACTCATTCCCTATTTTATACTCTATTCCCTCGATGATGAGATCCCTCAAGTATGTCTTCGAAAACAAAATCACACAAGTTACCTTCAGGTCCTATTATGTAAATCCCTTCCCAGTCTCTATATTTGCATTTGTGAGACGAGAGATGGGAAAATCCATTTGCACGTACCATGAGCGAGTGCACGTGCCAAGTCAAAGCGGGCTCTAGATTAATGAATGGGTTGTTCCATTCCCGAGGGATCCTAACAACTCCCATTTTGAGTTCCTCACACCTAGAGAAATGTAGATGTTTACGGGTATTGTTAAGTATAGCGCATGTTCGGACCTATGGTTCGAAGGGTAACTAAAGGCGTGCCTGAGAGTACTCAGTCTTCGTGCTCAAGGCTAGGAGGATTATGGAGGAAAGGAGAGGGCTTAGGATATACTAGTAGTACCTAATGAGACCAGGAAATGAAATGAGAAAATGTTGAGAGAGGTATCAGTAAACCAAACAGTTTGGGATGCTACCGGGTCTACAGCCTAGAGGCTCCTTAGTCAGTGACCTTCGAAAGAGTTCTGGTGTAGTATACAAATGTTTTTCTTTATATGAGAGTTAGCTCTCATAACTAGTTTGTTATAGTTATATTTTGGACCAGTAACATTTTTTATTGACATGTTTTTGTAATATATGTAGGCAATGAGCATGAATTGGATGTGCCAGTCTAGACGAAGGAGCAGTGATGTTTCTTGCACACACATGTTAGATGATAGAATGTTTAATATTATATTTATGTTATTACTATATTGAGAATGATGTGATTAAATACAAGACATGATGATATGATGTGAAATGTGAATAAAATGTGCAGGCGGGTGGAAACCCAGATTCAGAGTGATGTATATAGTAGATTAGAATTCTGTGTGAATGCAAATATCGGATATATATATATATATATATATGATTGACAAGGTGGCCCCTAATTGCACTTTTAGGGGAATATTATATCTGTTTTATTTTTGGAATTTTTATTGATTTTATTGCAATTGTTGTTGGTGTGTAAATTGATTTTCATATCATCTATATAGTAGCATGTTAGGGTTCTATGCATTTATCTATCATGACAATTCGTATCTTCATATTAAGATGCTGAGTGTAGATCCGCACAAGTTGGGTGAACCGGATTTAGGGTGTCACAGTGCAAACATGCTATCATGTCATGCTAAAAAATACATAACTATTTGATAAAGCATGAACCCTGAAACTAACACCTAAATGCTACTAACCAACCTAATACATGCCAAAACTATCACAAAAATAAAAATAAATCATCACGCGGAGCTACAACAAGCACACACAGGCACAACACACTAAGGGGGGAGAACTTAACTCCAAAGCACCAAGGAGTGGTCTCTTGGGGCTTCCTACCCCAAGACCTCCAAACTTAGGACCCCAAGGAGAGACAAAGGGAGGAAGGGAAGGAGGTTGGGAGGCAAGGGGGAGTCAGACCAAGCAAGTGAAAGGGAGAAAAGAGAAGAAGAAGAAGGGGGGATCTTATAAAAAAGGGAAAAACTGCTAGAGCAAGGGCACTGGCAAGGCTCAAGGGCCCTAGCCTTTCAACTACTTGACCATAAATACACGGTTTGATGATACCACAAGCAGGGTGCAGCCAAAACAGGGCATTGGATGGGCTCAAGGGTGCTGGCCGAACACCATTGCGCTAGCCAAAAACCCTAATTCATGTAGTTTCTAGTGCAAGGGCACCTTTACACATGAATCTTTGTGCACACACTTAGTGTTTTCACCCTAAGGTGGTTGAGACAACCTTGAAAACTGTGTTGTAAGTCCTGTAGCTACTAGACCAGACTGAAAATGGATCCAAACACATGGCAAGCAGACTGAAAGGGGATCCAAACACATGGCAAACAAAGAAGTCACTCAGGGGACTCGATCCTAATGTCTATTTAGACTCGACTCAACTGGACGAGAAATGTAGCATCCAAATAGGCGTACCAAGCACAAAAAGAAGCTTAGGCTGGGCGAAAATACACTATATCATACTCAAGCCATGGCAAGAAGGGTCGGACCCAACTAACCTTATATAGGTCAAGACCTAACCGACTCACAAATACCTTGTGTGAACGGCCCAGGTTTTACACTACTAATCTATGACAGTACCTACATCCTTGACCACTTTGAATGCTATACTTGGATAGCCATAGTCCAACTACTTAATCCTTACACTATAGCCATGTCTTGTAGTACTGTCTACGTATGCCTAGTTCTGATATCTAGGTCAGTTCTATAGTCATTGCTCTATCTACACATGAATCTTTGTGCACACACTTAGTGTTTTCACCCTAAGGTGGTTGAGACAACCTTGAAAACTGTGTTGTAAGTCCTGTAGCTACTAGACCAGACTGAAAATGGATCCAAACACATGGCAAGCAGACTGAAAGGGGATCCAAACACATGGCAAACAAAGAAGTCACTCAGGGACTCGATCCTAATGTCTATTTAGACTCGACTCAACTGGACGAGAAATGTAACATCCAAATAGGCGTACCAAGCACAAAAAGAAGCTTAGGCTGGGCGAACATACACTATATCATACTCAAGCCATGGCAAGAAGGGTCGGACCCAACTAACCTTATATAGGTCAAGACCTAACCGACTCACAAATACCTTGTGTGAACGGCCCAGGTTTTACACTACTAATCTATGACAGTACCTACATCCTTGACCACTTTGAATGCTATACTTGGATAGCCATAGTCCAACTACTTAATCCTTACACTATAGCCATGTCTTGTAGTACTGTCTACGTATGCCTAGTTCTGATATCTAGGTCAGTTCTATAGTCATTGCTCTATCTCGTCTCTAGGTGGGTGATCTGTAGCCTGAAACTCATATAACTTTGTAGTCCTATGGGCCTAAACTATTTGCAACGGTGCCCAATAAGAGAATATACCCATTGACTATTCACTCTCATCCACCAATGCATCCTAGGGATTCTTTGAAATAATTCGTCCTGGTATTTCCTTTAGCATCTTCCAAGATCTGTCAAAGAAAAATTTGTTGCATGTCCTGCTTCTACTCTGTATTCTATGGGCTCGTCATAATCCTCTCTAGAGTTCCTCCTATAGCTTTCTAACTATGTTGTTTTTGTCATAACTGTCTAACTATAATGTCCATCTCAAAGCTTATATAGGTGTCTCATCCATTCTGTTTCTTGTCATGATCTACAATCTCAAAGTCAAATGCTGACACATAAATGTACCTGTTCCAGCTATCCCTTGTTGCTGTTACGAAGTTCAGTTGTCATCAAGACCAAGTTTCGTTTTTCTTTCTCTATTTTTTTTGAGGAAACTATTCTCTTCCCATGTTCTTAATTTGGATCTTTACTTCCACAATGCCAAGTACTTATTTGCTATCACTCGTATTAATCCTATCTTCTCTATCACTCCATCATTTGTTTCCCATTCTGGTGAGTGTGCCCTACTGACATTCCCAATGAAATCTTGCTTAAATAGCCTTTGGTGGTTGAAAAGCAGGTGTAACACCCTATCATTTCATAATTCATCCTGACGTGTGCCTCCTGATTCTATTTGTCCTTTGTCTCCATGAGAATCTTGGCTATAATGGCATCCTTCCCTACCTACACATACGAGGAGTTATTCTCCCTCGTTTCCAACTATCTTGAATTCTAATTCACCAGAGTAGATGCACCCTAGATGGCATGCTGGTAGCCTAGTATTGGCAGCCCTTGATATTTCTATACAGCCAAGAAATCACCAACCACCCAACTCCATTGGTAGTCATACTATTATGGGTTATATGCTATTTCTTTATTAATGTATCATGCAAGTGCATGCTTTCAACAAGTAATAAACTGATAAGTAGAGATTGTTCTCACAAGGATTGATGTTTTATAATAGTGATGATGGCTAAATCAGAAAATCTACTGAGTTGTAATAGAAAGTGTATGATATCTATCCTAAACTAAAAGATTAAGCAAGGGCATGAAACAAGTGTGTTTTAACGTAGGAAACGAAGAAAATACATGAAGACAAAACACACACCAAAAGCTTATACAAGTTTTCTTAATGTAAATGAGATCTAAGGTTTATAACTTTACTAGGCTAATAAACAGCACATCTTATTATGTTAATTAAGTTACACATACTTGTAGTTGATATAAATTCAAGGAAACATATTTAATTGTAACAGCCTTTTGCATCTTATCACAACTTACCGTGCTAGCATTATTTTACATTTCTATGCAAACAAAGACTACGTTGGTGCAGTAAGATTGACTCTCTTATGTGTATATCTATGACTCTAATGCATTCTTGTAGTTACTACTTCATCTGCAAATATCATCGGTCTGCCTATTCTTAGGTCTCAACCGAGCCTCTTAATCATATAAAAGTTAACTACTCTTTTGAAGCATTAAGCATGGGCATGAAGTAATCAACTAATAAGAAGTGTAATAAGATAACAAAAACAAGTTATGTTACATATTACCCTAGATCCATCATAGACCCCAAATCACTAAGTGTTTACCCCATAAGAGAATAAGAGTATGTCATGAAGTTCGTCAAAGAAAACAACATAGTAGAAGATAAAAGAGTCTACATAAATCTCTTGAGACAAAGTCCAGGCATGAGCTTCTCTTTTGCAGTGCTTCTTCCTTGCAACTTGGCATCCCCAACTTCTCTTCAACATCATTCACTTGTGAATACGAAAGATGAAGAGGGAAGCTTGGGTTTTCTCCTTTAGATGCCTTCTCTAATTTATGGTATCTCTAAAAGAAGTATAATCTATATTATGTCGTGTCTCTCCCCAATGTAAGTGGGGGTATATATAGCCGAAGGGTTGAAGCTTCTCTTAAACAAGTGGCACCTTCTTGGAGTTTCCTTCCTTCAAAGTGGGGTGGACATTGACTCCATCATTGCATTTCTAGCTTGTTCCCTTGTCCCCTTGTTATCTCCTCCTTGTCTAGTGGAGTTGGTGGACTTCTTCCATATAATTCAAATGGTTCAACTATGTGGATCAGATAAAATCGTTAGAGGAAGTTTTCTTGCAACTACTATCTCAATAAGTGCACGAGTAGCTCCTTTAGTCATTGACAGTTGGTGGTTGTGCTCATTTCTTGCTCCTCAATGTGTCTATCCATTGCCTTAAAAGTGGGGAGTTGAATAGAGAAGGTGGATTAGTCTAGTTAGGTGGGGAACATTTGCAGATATGCAGGTGCCTTTTATTGATCAAAAGCATGTTGCAATTCTAACCTTGCAAGTGTACAGATGTTGCAGGTCTGCAGTTCTAAACTATACTTGGAAGTGTCCCAAAAGGTAGTCTGGTCCACTTACTAATATGCACGAGCTTTATTCAAATCCTTCAAAACACATTTCTTTATTTAAGTTTGGCAACAAATTTACTTATATTTGTTGGAACGTGCGATAATCTAAAATTTTCAAATGTTTACCAAAAATAGAAATAAAACTGATGTAGGGGTATGAAGATATATATTAAAACTACCTAAATATTATAGTAATCTATGACTGATCACTATACCATAACCTGATCACTACTTATACTGAATTAACCTAATCATGAATGTGAGGACATAATCCAACCTTTATCTTATGGACTAGACCATCACATCAAAGTTACTAATCTAATAACATACCTGTAAACATAAGAAGTCAAAAGGGAGCAAAAAAGTGTACCTGCTGAAATAGACTCGGATGAACTCGTGGGAAAACCTGACCAATACCAGCACAACAAAACACACATAGCCTTCTATCTTAATTGATGAGTTGTCTCTAATACAAAACTTGTAACCACCTCATTTGGTTCAAACCTAAACCGAATCAAAGTTTTAAACATTAGACCACTATTCTTACTCATTTAAAATTGAATATAGGGCATAAGGCCAAGTCTAACAGCTCGAGGTGTCAAAAGATAGAATGCTTGAGTGAACATCTAAGTGTGTATACAAAACATGAATCCTTTGGTCTACCTTGCTTAAGCTTCTATGCCAAACCTATATATGAAACTGTCCAACAATAATTACCGGTTAAGATATAACTAAAACATGTCAAATTGGCAAATGGGTGCAACTTCTAATCGGGAATCATCATCATAACATACTCCCAAAATATCCTCACGAGGGCTTTAATGAGAGGCATGCTAAATTTCTTGTAACACCCCCATTTTAGTTTACTTCAGAACTGATTCAGAAATTTTACAATCGAGTGGAGTCATGTTTAAAATTGTTGGTCGTAAGACTCGATCCATAAAATAGATTGAAATAACTCGTTCGGTGTCAGGAGAATGGAAGACATTGTTAAATACATGTCAAAACACATTAAATATAAGTAAAAGTCAAAAAAGAAATAAATGCACTGAGCTCAACTGTGTAGCATTTATATGAAAAACGTTAGTAACGAGTATTATTGGTTCAAAAAATAACTAATACAATCTGGCTAATGGGTATTCCATTACCCACGAAAACTTATGAAACTTCAAAATTGCCTCACATTGGGCAGTAAACAAACATAATTAAGCAAGTATCGGCTCGCATGCATAACTAATGTTTATATTCATACATACAATGCTTACACCCTCACATCTTCCATATTTCACCCGCCATGGTACTCGAGTGGCAAAAGGAACAGTTAAGTTAGTGCCACAAATTACAAAAATATACTGTGTTAGACAATGTCCTTATGGACAGCACTACCTCAGGGCTTAAAGGAGTACTAATGTGGTCCAAACATATCTCCATACCGCTCACTCTCTTATTCGTAAAATCCTTAACAAAATGTGCATACATATATAATAGGTTTAGGGAAAGAGCTTATATTATATATTTCTAGAGCTTTAGTTCAAAAACCAACAAAGGATCTCATCCTTGTAGTTTAATTAAACATGTATAGAAAACAAAGCTAAATAGCCCGATATCGAAGGGATCTAATAAAACACCGCCAATGTCGTCTTATGTCTAAAATACGATTAAACTTCAGATGTAGGGAGTCCTACAGACCTATGGCTCAAGCTCCAAGCACATCGACACATATACGGTGAGCTCGGAATAGTAACATCTCTATATGATGCATGCTTGGGGTGTGTATTCATATCATCAATGCATCCTAATAAAGAAAACAGTGCTAATAAGCCTACAACTAAACACTTGACACGTAAATCGATATATAATAATAATAAATAACAAATAATTAAATAAATATATACTCTAAAAGATAATTACGTAAATAATAAATACATGAACATAAATAATACTTTAATGAAAAAATAATAGTATAATTATACTATATAAATACACGAGTAAATATCATATATACTCGTGTTAGTAAACATATAAATAATTAAATAAACAACAAAAAATTAATTAAATAAATCAATAGATAAAAAAATAAATAAATGACTAATAGTAATTAATTATTAAGAATAATAATATAAATATTAAATATACGAGCATACGACTAAATACGTATAAATAATAACACGAGCAAAAAAATAATTAATAATCAATCAATTAAATAAATAAAATAAGATAAACATGAACAAAAATAATATATATGAATAAATACATTATCAGTAACAATAATTAGTCCCATAATCATTCATCATACCCAATGAATATATAAATAATAAGAAATGATTAATCATGAATAAATAAATAAATAAAATAATTAAGAAAAAAATACTCATAATATTCAAACATGCTAAATAATGTGATTATACATCTAAACTAATGTAAGGGTTATTAAATTACAAAAAACGGTGCAAGAACGGATCAAAACAGTCCAAAAATGAATGAAATAGACTCAACCAGATTGAACCGGATTGAACTGAGCTAAACCAAACCAAGTTGAATGGGCTGAACCAACCCGGGCTGGGTTAATTGAAAAATGGGTTGGGTTGACCGGGCAGACATGAGTTGGACTATCAGACACGGACACAGGTTTGGATTGGAGGACTCAGGCATGGCTAGGGGGACACAAACGTGGGTGGCGGACACAGTCACGGGCAAATGGGTCGAATAGAGGGCAGCGGTGCCCATGGCTAGAAAACGCTGACCGCAGTCTGGGGTCGCCGCTGGTTGGGATCAACCGGAGTGGAAGATGAGTAACATGATAGCAATGACGAGCGACAAGGTCCAGCTGCCTACTTGTCAGAAAATGATTGGAAGAGCGGAATCACAGCCAAGTGTAGTGACGTCGAACGTGACAATCGCGACCGCGTAATGAAGATCTCGACAGTGGTCGTGGGTGGTTTTAAAATGAACATCTCAGTAAGATGATGCTTTTGGGGTAGATGGCTTCATCGGAGGGCAGTCACCAGCAACAGAAAATGGCCAGTATGGGTGGCGGCGGTGGTGGAAATCAATTGGAAACACACTATCGCTAGCGGCGACTACAGCTGCGCCATTGGCGATCATGGGTATAGATTGATAGCTGGCCCCGAGGTTGTCACGACCATACCAATCTGGTGGCCGTAGGAGGGCCATAGTCTCACGGCAGTGAGCCAATGTGGCGGCGCCGCTAGGGATGAATAACTCCGAAAATGAAAGAAAAACAATTGAAAATCGATGGGTGAAGATAAGGGTGAGTGGAAGGCTTAGATCATGCCATGTGGCATGATGGGAACATCCGACATCTTGTCTTCTAGTGGGACCCACCTATGAGTATATGCAATATACATATGGACGAAAAGCTCAGATCAAGACCATCCAAAGTTTAAATTGAATCGAGTCCTAAAAGTGATTGGCAGGGATCCACAAAACCCACACGGTAAACCACAAGTGATCTCATGCACTATCAAGGTAGTAGCCTAAGGGTGCTAAGGTAATGGTCCTTGCTTGAAGAGAGATGTGTCATACCCTTGGCGTAACACGTCTGTTGAACCGGTTATAACTGACATACTTTGGTATGTATAGTAAACCTAAAAACTAGAGCTTCTGCGCCAATGATATATTATACACACGACATGTTGAGCTTACAAATGAGGATCATAAAACTTCCCAAATATAAATTAACACTGACCTCATAAGCTTACAAATGAGCTTTGTGTTTTAGCTACCCAAACTGCTACTACTCTATATAATAATTAACATGTATTACAGTTTGGACTAGTCTACCCATGTATATACGATACGACGTGACATGACAAGCATTAATAATATGTTAGCAACATCATATAAACATATTGCACTAAGTAAACAATCATTACATAGCATACATTGATCAACATTGTTAATTTACCCATGTTTATAATGTGCTTTTTCAAATCCCAAGTGTAAATATTATGAAATGTCTATTGCTTTTCTTTATATTAAATGTTTTATGAGATGTGTGTCATTTTGCCAAAAGCTGAAATGGATGGAAAATCAAGGAGCTTAGGGATTAAAGGCCTTGGAAGCATTTGTTTTATTTGGGACAAGTCAGAATACATTGAACATACTTCAGGACTTGTTGATGAAATCAAGGAGATGTAAGCTTGAATAGACACCATAGTTAATGAGAGATTTTGATCACATCTAGTTGTGAACTCCCTCGGGCATCCCATCTTCTTTATAAAGGGGGTGGTCCTTTGTTCTTTAGCATATCTTAACTCTAGGTTTAGGAGTTTGGTTTTTGAGTAGTTTTAGTAATTATATTTCTTTTCATAACTAAAGTTGTTTTCATTTTTATTATGTTCTTTACTTTTATTATGGAGTAGTTCTTTACTACGTTCTAGGGAAGAATGAAACAGTATGATTTGATTGAATTTATTTCAATCTGTAAATCTTTTATTCAATCGGAATGTTTGAATTATTATGTCTTTAATCCTAAGAGTAGATTGATAACATATTTCTTAGATTATGAGGTTTAATTAGATTTTGGGAGAAATAAATTTGTTTAGTCATAGATTATTCATCATATGATAAATCTTTTTACTTGTTTGTCATTGTAGTCAGGAAAATCACAACACCATACATGGTTGTAAGGCATTGTTTTGTTAATTAATTAATTATCACTGAGAGGTAGAAATTGAGGCATATATATATCCAATATCAACAGTCTAAGAGAATGAGAATGAAAAATAAGAGTGAGATATAATGAAGATTAAATTTATGTTTAAGAAACTTTGACTCTATGCCGAGTCTAATCATTATTATTTTTATTCCTTAATTTTAACTTTGATGCTTAGATTTAGTTTTAGTTGTTAATTGATTTGTCACTAATTTGAAATTGTTTTTGAGTTTTTTTTTCTTTTTTGTTGTTACTTGTTTAGTTTTTGGTTTAGTTTGCATCTTCTTAGATATAAAATTCCTTTTTGTTTTTGTATTGTAATTGTTCTATATTTTATAATTAACTTAAGTAAATCATCTTTCTCTGGGATAATATTCGATTTCATCATTATATTTCTTATCTCGATTGTGTACACTTGCATGACATCAAAATTATCGAACAAATTTGTGGCGTTGTACCTCTTGCAAGAGGGTTGCAACCTAGAATCATTGCACCACCAATGGATGCGACCCACTTCAAGCTTAAACCAGCTTTATTTAACATGTTACAAACCATAAGACAATTGAGTGGATCACCTATTAAAAATCCTAATAGGTAAATCATTGATTTCCTATCAGTTCATGTTACGTATAAGCAACCTAGTATTTCCATTCTCATTAATAGAAAGTGCAAAAGAGTGGTTGTCATTATGAGATGCAATTACCACTTGGGATAATTTGTCTGAAATTTTTTGTTTAAATATTTTCTTAAGACTAAAATTGCTAAGTTATGTTATAAAATTTTATCTTTTTTACAGTTTCATAATGAATATCTCTTAGGCATATGGGAGATTTAAAGGGTTGTTGAAGAAGTGCCCCAACCAAGGAATAGAAAGATGGATTCAACTCCTAACTTTCTATAACAGGTTGTTAGGCCAAACAAAGAACATAGTTGATGCTGCAGCTAATAGAGTGTTTATGAAGAAAAATCCCCTTGAGGCTTTTCAATTGCTCGAGATGATGGTTCCAAACAACCACCATGCAACTCAAGAAAGGTGGCCAAGGATGATTTCAGAGTTTTAGAATTAGATGCACTTACTACTTTATCTGCTCAAGTTAGTGCCTTGGCTAATTAAGTTGAAAATCTTAATGTGTAGGGATAGGTAAAATAAGTGGAGCCAAAGTGTGAATGGTGTGGACAAGGATATCCAACAAGCCAATGTGCACCGGAGCAAGCTAATTATTTGGGCAACGTCAATAGGGACAATGATTCCAACTCTAACACCTACAACGCAACAACCCCAACTTTTCATAAAGTAATCCTCCACAGCAGGTGGATGTCCCCAACAACCCACCACATCCACCACAGCAAGCCCAACCCCCTCCACCTTCTTTTCAGCCTCAGTAATATCGACAAGTAGATTTGGTACAATTGTTCAATTCTATGCTGCAAACTATAAAACAATTTATGCAAAATCAGCAATAGCAATAATAACAATTTATGCAACAAGTTACAACTGAACAAGGAAGGAAATTAGAGACTGAAGGGTGCTCTTCTAAGCCAACCAGACCAAGGAGAGGTCCTAGGGAACAATGCAATGCCATATTTTTAAAAAGTGGCCAAGTATTGGAGGAAGGAAAATGTGCCCCGATTAGAAGCGACATCTATTGACGTTCAACCTGAAAATGAAATTCAAGAGGAAGAATTGGCTGAGAAGCCTTTACCCCTCCTTTCCACCCTGAAGTGAAGATATCTCTAGTGCCCTTTCCTGAAAATGAAAGTGGAAGAATTGGTTGAGAAGCCTTTATTCCCTCCTTTCCAACCTGATGTGAAGATATCTCTAGTGCCCTCTCCTGAAAGATCAGAAAGTAAAGAGAATGGTAAATTTATAAAATTTCTTGATATCTTTAAGTCACTTCATATCAACATTCCTTTTTTAGACACTCTTGAACAAATGCAAAGGCATATGAAGTTCATGAAGGCCATTTTGAACAAGAAAGAAGAGTGGATGACCATGAAATAGTGGCCATGACAGAGATTTGTAGTGTTGTCCTCCAAAGAAAGCTACTTCCAAAGCTTGAAGACACAAGTCGATTTTCTATCCCATGCTCAATTGAATCCATTGACAGTCATACTTTAGGTGACCTTGGTGCTCTTATTCTCTATACAAAAACTAGGTTTGGGGGAGCTAAATCCTACGACAATTACTCTGCAATTGGCAGACTAATCAGTTATCTTTCCAAGAGAAATGTTTTTGGTTCAGGTTAGGAATCTAATTCTTCCTGCTGATTTTATTGTTGTAGATCTAAAAGAGGATGGGGAGGTTCCTCTCATTATGGGGCGTCCGTTCTTAACTATTGGCCGAACAATCATTGATGTCAAAAGAGGTAAGATAATAATATGGGTATATGATGAGTTTGTGGATTAAAGTTTTTGAAACAAGTGACCTTTATCATAAGTTATCTGGAAGAGGATCAATGTGAGGATTCAAAGTTTGAAAGTTTTGTTTTTATGGTAGCAAAAAGAATGAACAGAAATCTAGGGTGAAGTAGGCTGCTATATCTAATTTGTCTACCAATAAGTGCACTAACTCTTGATTTGGGTGCAAGGAGAAGGTACAAAGTGAGCCACAAGGAGATGCATGACCTTTGACTTAGGGTGTCCGGTTGTGGACAATAAACCCAAGAGCTTCTTGGGAGGCAACCCATTCTTTTCATAGTTTGTTTATTTTGATTTCTTTTATTAATTTTTTTCATTTTGTAGGAATGAGATCAAGTACAATTTTAGTCATTCATGTTGACCATCGACCGACGTATGGGTTAAGGGAGACATCTTGAACTTATTTCTCTTTTTTTTGAACATTGACAATGTTTAGTCTAATGTCCTAATACCCATGAACAAGAACATGATAACCAGGTCTAGTTGTTATGATTGGAAAGAAGTGTAAGGAGTTACTTCCATGACTTATTCAAGGCTATTCACTTGAAGCATTGTGGATGAAGAAGCTTCCTTCAGATGAGCTTCTAGCAAACTACGTCCAGTCAAGCACTCGAGCTTTGGTGGTGTGGCTCAAGCATATAGAGTCAATCTAGGGGTGTTTTAATTTTGTGCATCATTGTTCATGCTTGATTCATGTTTAGATATAGATATTCATATAAAAAGTGTTGTTTATTATTAAAATTTTGATCATACAATGGTATATTAGTCTCTCGGTTTAATCATAGATGCATGTAAATTAGTCTTACTTTTCTTGAGAAAAAATGATTGATTGATATGAGGGATGGACCGAGTAATTGATTGCATTTGAAGGTTGGTTCTCCACCATATATTATTTTCACAGTCCTTTAGTTTAGATGATTTCAATGAATGTGTTGCAATAGCAAAACTCATATAATCATACGGATTTTCGTAACGGCTCCAATATTTTTAGAATTTGCCCTATCATCATTCAAGGTGAAGTCATTCAGGAACAAGCAAATCATAATGCTTTTCATGCCCATTCACAAGAGTTTTTTCGTATGGTAAAATGGATCCATCGAAATCAATCTTATCAACATATTATTTTATTTGACATCTTGTTTTAATTTGTTGTTTTTCCTTATGAACCAATGAAATACCTACAATTTGATAGATAAAAAATAGGAAATCTCATTTTAGATATAGACAGATTGGTTCGATAACCAAAAGTTATTTTAATTTGTTGTTTATCCTTATGAACCACTGAGATACCTACAATTTGATACATAAAAAATAGGTAATCCCATTTTAGATATAGACGAATTGGTTCGATAACCAAAAGTCCCCCTTTATCAATCATGTAAGGGTTAGATCCTTTTGAAAAAGCATTGCATCCAGGCGCATTTCTCCTCTTTGAATAGAGGATATAGCAATTTATCTTAGATTTTTCAATCTAAGAAGGAGATAATACACTTTGATATTGTCAATAACTTGTGAACATTTTATAATTTTACAAAAAATAAAAAGAAGAATAGGGCATCATTCATGGCAAAATCATTGGAAGTTATGTTGATGAAAAATGATACAGATGAACATTTTATAGTTTCTCAATATATAAAAAAGAAGAATAAATTAGAGCAATGACTACTTTGTTGAGTAACTAGGCCCTTGTAACACAGTAATTATGGGGGTTTGCGTCAAAAGGTGAGGCTGGTTATCTCTATTTGAATAATGGTAATTTGCTCTGAAATCGATCCATTGTAATTGAGTAATTATAGAGCATCAAAAAGTAAAGTTGGCTACTCTCAAGAAAAAAAAAAAAGAGAGAAAAGAAGTTCAAAGACCTATTAATTTCCCAAAGCCTACATTAGTGGATATAGGGGGAAACGGCAAACATATTTAAACATGGGCGAGAATGACTTGTTTTGGTTGTAGATAAGAAGGATAAGCTAAAGAAATACCTTAATGCACACACGCGCGGGCAGCCTACTTTTGGGTGTGATTGATGAAGGTTATTTCTAATTTGATTGACATCTTGTTTCCTCCTATTAGTTTGATTAAGGATCATGGGAGAATATTTTAGGGACTAAGTATTTTTGTGCGGTAACATTTTTAGGTCATATTCATGATATTTTCTCAAGATGCACAAAAGTTCAAGTTCGGGGTGTTAAGTGTCGAAAATATATAATATTTGTCTATGTTTTATGTTTTAAATCATGAGTGTAAATATTATGTAATGTATGTTGTTGTTCATTATATTTAATGTTTTATGAGATATGTCTAATTTAGGGGTTCAAATGTAGAAAAAAGATGAAAAGTCATGGAACGTAGGGATTCAAAGCTTTGGAAGCATGTGTATCGTTTCGGACAAGTAATTGAACAACTTGAGGATACGTTGATGAAGTCAAGGAGTTGCAAAATTGTATAGACACCATTGTTAATGAGAAATTTTAACCACATTGAGTTATGAACTCCGTCCTTGAATTCATGTATCTCCTAGGACATCCCACCTTCTATATAAAGGGGCAGTCCTTCCTTGTTTAGCACATCTCGACTCCTTGTTTAGGAGCCTAGTTATTGAGTAGTTATAGTATGAAAGTTGATTTCATCTTTATCATGTTCTTTTATTATGAAGTAGTTCTTTATTTTGTTTTAGGGAAGAATATAACTTAAACATGATTTAATTTAATTCAATTTCAACCACTTACTCTTTTATTCAAGTGAAGAGTTTGAATTTTCATGTTCTTAATGCAAAGAGTAGATTGATCACCTATTTCTTAGATCATGAGGTTTAATTAGATTTCAGGATAAATTAGTTAGATTAGTCATAGATAATTCATCATACGACGAGTCTTTTGACTTATTTGTCGTTGTGGTTGGGAGTTGCATAACATTGTATGTGGTTGTATGACAAATCTTAATGCATTATTTTGTTGATTAATCAATTGTCACCGGAAGGTAGAAATTGAGGCAAATAATAGAAGCATCAAAGGAACAGGAGCCACCATATCATAGATTTAAACTAGATCCACAATCCGAGAGAATGAAAGATAAGAGTGAGATGTGAAGATTAAGTTCATGTTAAGGGAAATTCAACCCTGGAATGAGTTTTATCATTATTAATTTTTCCCCTTAATTTAAAGTTGTTTAGATTTAGTTTTAGTTGTTAATTGAGTTGCTGCTTTAGTTTCTGATTTAGTTTGCATCTTCTTAGATTAAAATTCCTTTTTGTTTTTGCCTTGCTATGTGTTCTATATTGTATAATTAACTAGTAAATTCATCTTTATGTAGTATAATACTTGAATTTTATCATTATGTTACTTGTTTTGATAATGTGCATGTGCATGACATAGAAAATTTCAACCTAACATCAATAATTAAACATCAAAAATAGGGCTAGGGCACGAGCGCTGTAGCACTGAGAGTGAGTGCCATGGCATTCGGCTCAGGGCTAGGGTTTCATAGTTAGTGAAGGCTGTGGCGCTCATAACACGCAGCTAAGTGTTGTGGCATAGTGAACGTAGCTTTTCCCTCAAAGTGAAGGTCATGGTGCTGAATGGCCTGGCTTTAAAAGCTGAAGCTCTAGGTCACACTTCTTCACTTTCAGATAGGCAGTCCTCTGATGCTAATGTAAGGTTTTCTATTTAAGATATCTTTATTTTTTCATTTTAGATACAATTCTGATCAAACAAAAACAAGATTTTCCTAGTCCCCAAATAATAAAAGAAGGGTTGTTGCAGGTTTCTAATCGAACATTATTTTAACCTACTTTTCCAACATTTTTATTTAGAGAAAACAACAAAATAATGATGAACATGTTCTAAACTCATTTTTTTCAACAACTTTGATTCTAGAACTTGGTTAAATCATTAGAATTACATTAAAAACTTATTTACAGTGATTCTAAACATGAATTTACACTTCAAACATGGTTATAACACATAGTAAAATCAAAGAACATGAAAGCAAACATATAGGTTACAAAAAACATCAAGTAAAATGTGAAACTTAAAAATGATTCATGAATCTACACTAGTTACATGTTTTAGTTGAGATTATTAACCTCTTCTTCGGTTAAAAAGCCTAGAACTCCACAACAAACAACTCCTCACAATCTCCAACAAGTAGAGAGAGGTGGCAGTTAGAACGAGAGAAGAGAGAGGGGAGTTAGAGAGAGAGAGTCAACCAAGAGGGACTGGGGCTAGTGCTTGAGTTGCAAAAGTGCAAAACTCATCCTCTTTACCTCCTTATATACTCTAGGCCTTCCACACACCCTAGGACATCCGTCTTCTAAATTCAGCAGACTAAACTACCCTTAAACCTCTTACACTGACACCTAAATGGACAAACCCATCCACATCTAATGACTGACTCTCACCCTAGTGCAAAACTCGACTATTGGACCATTAATAATACTAGACTTTTACTTAGATCACCCGATCAAGTAAATAAGTGCGTAAGCTCACATTAGACTCAAGAACTAGTCGAACTTACCACTAGGGATATGGATTGGTTCATATGTGACCGTGTCAAACTTGTCCACCAAAAGTAAATGCTTGTCTCATCAACTAATCCATTATCATTTCACTTCATCATTTGCCCCCTATTATGATGGTGTTAGACAAAGATCTCATGTAGTGAAACTCAATATTATTAACATAAACATATAATTCAAATTATCTTTTATTAGTCGAGACTAACTTATAAAGAAAACTTTTATGTGCTAAAAATAAAGAACTTACCACTAGGGATATGGAATTGGTCCATATGTGACCATGTCCAACTTGTCCACCAAAAGTAAATGCTTGTCTAATCAACTTAATCCATTATGATTTCACTTGATCATTTATGGTTGCGTTAGATAAAGATCTTACGTAGTGAAACTCAATATTGTTAACATAAACATATAATTCAAATTATCTATTATTAGTCTAGACTAACTTATACAGAGATGAACTTTTGTGTGCTAAAAATAATGTGTTGACTGCAGCTATATTCTACTTAAGAGAAGGAAATAAAAACCAATTAATATTGACATAAAGGCTAGATATTACACTTGGAACCCACATGAACCTTCAGTGATGTTTTGCTAGTAAGTGAGCAGCACGACATTGAACACACTTATGGGGAAAATCATGTACCGGGTAGCACTGTAGCCTTATTCCTCGGCATCGCAGCACTGAGTGCCCAAACATCATAAAAATGGGGCAAATGAACAGAATGGTGTGGAAAATCAGTTGGGCTAACTAGGGAGCTCTAGGGCTCATCTAGGGCTGACAAGATACTCCGGGAATCTCAGGTCAAGCACTAAAACTCTAATCTCTTTTGAATTAATGCATAATACACATGAAACACGGCCCTAGTCTACTAACTATTAACACATAGAAAAAATAAGCTATAATTTGCCACTGAGCTACATCAAGTGAGCCTCAACTCCAGAAGCTATAACATACGAGCCATGGCTTCCAAAACTATAAGCTATGAAACATTTGCCTCAGGCTTTGGTGCTCAATCAGATGTATCTAACAACAGATATGACCAACACCATGGCTAATATGCCAACTATAGCATGACCTCTATAGTACATGGGCAGTCAAACCAAACCGGGTAGCATACTACTTGGGTTTGTCCACTCTATAAACCATACCTAAAACTGTAGACTAGAGGTCAAAGTTTTATAATTTGCAGACTTCTTATGCTCTAGGTCGGAGCTTTCGAAAGAAGACCTATTGGCTTGTAAGTGTACAAGTTGAGCGAGAGTGAAGCAAGTGAAGACATACCCTTGCATATGATATTGAAGGGATAGGAGAACGTAGGAATTCTAAACCTCTATAAAACATTTTTGTCTTGTATATCATTTTCCCTATCAATTTTTGCATTTTCTTAGTTGCTTGATTTATTTTTGTTCATCTTACCCATTACTCTTGTGTTTGACTTGATCAATTGAGATTATTGAGTTAGCAAGTTTTAAATGAAGTAAAACTCTTGCATGGATTTGTATGCCAAAGCTTGAGTCTTTAATTGATTGCTTAGTTGTTCAATTATAATTTGATGTACTTATTTTTCATTCCTTTTTCCTTTGATTGTTTAAGACGTCCGCTTTTATGTGTCCATCATCGATCTACTTAGTGCTGCGTTTGTGTGGTAAATTGTATGAATTGTGATCTTGATTAGTTCTCTCCAACAATTATTAATGCCACATCCATTCTTTCAGACATCAGATAATAGGGTGTACCAAACAAAATTAGGTCATGAGCCATAGAAAAGAATTTTAAAGATGAAATTTTCTTTAAATGGATGGAATGTACGATTGCATAAATAGTTAGTCCTACATCAAAATCAGATCGGGTAAGATCTTATTTAGTAGTTAAGATGTTCTTATGATCTTCAACTTTGGTTAACTATTTTTAAAAATAATTTGGCTCATTAATTTGAAGTTGGATCGGTTTGTTACAAACCATTTACGATAATCGTCATGTTTGAATAGGTACCAATTTATCTATTCTAACTATGTAATATGTTTGAATATGTTAAAATAATCGATGGGCGTGGTTGTCGAGTGCTGTAAGTTGGGAAATGGCAGCTGTGGCTGCCATCCCAAAAGCAACACTGAGAAGGGGAAGAGTAGCTTGATGTGGTCAGAGCACCACTAACCAGCGGCAACGGCCAATCGCCGGCGGTGGTGGCTATGGGTTCTGGCTGGATAAGGTGAGGGTGGCCAAGCTATGGGGTCGGCGGCGGTGCTCGTCTCTGGCGAACATGCATTCGAGGGCCGCCCTGTTTTCAGCATGGGTCACCGTGCATGTCGTCGCATAGGCCGGGGAATGGTCAGAAAGGATGAGGGAAGGGCTAGGGAGGGTCGCCAGAGGTTGTTGTCGGTGTTGATGGCTGTCGACGACACATGCAAAAAGTGGTGGGCAACTGTAAGTGGAAAACAAAGAGAAGGAGGAAGAGAAGGAAGGAAGAAGGGGTGTAGGTGAGGCAGAGTCGATGGTGATGGGTTCACCGAGGTGGTGGTGGTCAACGGTGGTGAGGGTGGTCACCGGCGGAGCAATGGAAAGAAACGAAGACAGGCGGTGTTTAGAGGTGGAAACCGGGAGAGAAGAAGGAGGTAAGTCGGAGGTAGTCTTGTAATTAAAACTTGACAAATTCTAAATAATATAAAATAAATATAATAAATTACTATAAAATAAAACATGATCAAATAGATAAAATAACATGTTCTAAACACTTCAAACCCACCCAAAATCCTACCTAGCAAATCCTAACACGGTAAACATCCTAATTCTAATTTCTACAATGTAATGCTTGAAATAAAAAAATTGGCATACTATCATATATTTTGATAACTCATTTTGCTACTACGTTACTGGCGTTATCATCATATAGTCGGGTATACATGACCGTCATGGCTTGTAACACACAGCAGCCTCGGCTCGGCACACATGTTTTGAAACTGACTAGACTTGGACTAATGACTGAACTATTTGGTTCACTAGTATAAAACCCTAACTTGAGTCATGGGTTTTACAACCTTCCCTCTTAAAAATTTCTTCCTCAAAATTTTAAAGCAAGGAGGTCTGACTAAGATGCACTATCTATATAGCTGAAATCAAGGAGGTTAAACAATTCTGGATATCTCATCTTGATCTCGTCTTTGCGTTCTCATGTGAGACTCTTCAACTCCTGGTCAAGTCCACTGCACTAGTACCAAGTAAATTTCCTTTTGTCGAAGAAACTTTATCCTACGATTGACAATCTTCACAACATCCTCTTCATACATTAAGTCTGGGCAAAACTCTATCTCTCAGAAGGTAATGATGTGAGAGTTGTCTGGATGGTACTTCTTCAATAAGGATACGTAGAATACGTCATGGACTGTTGATAGGTGAGGCGGTAATGCAAGGCGATATGCCACTTGGCCGATGTGCTCTAGAACAACGAACAGGCCAATGTATCGAGGGCGGAGCTTCCCTTGCTAACCGAATCTCATGTTTCCTTTGTTTGGGGAGACTTTCAGGAAAATATGAGTCTCTAACCACGAAGTGAAACTCATGTCGGCACTGGTTGGTGCAGCTCTTCTATCGGTCTTGAGCTGACCTCATTCTCTCTCTCATTTGCACCACTACCTGCTGTGTCTGCTGAACGATCTCTGGACCAACTACCATAAGCTCAGTGTCTTGAACCCAACAGACTGGAGATCTTCATACCCTACCATACAGTGTTTCAAATAGTGCCATTCAATGCTAGCCTAATAACTATTGTATACGAATTGCATTAAGGGCAAGTGTTCTTCCCAATTACCTCCAAAATGCGGGCTTCATGAAGAATAGTTTTACGAAGTTCAGGATAATTCGGGACATGGTGAATGTGTCAAAAACTTCCCTCTTCAATCCCAGCCACCAATATGTTCGCTGAACATCATGATACATCTTCACTCTACCCAAATGCACTGCGCACCTCGAAGAGTGGGCTTCATTAAGAATAGTATTGCGAAGTTCAAGATACATGGGGTTGTCAGGTACAAAAAGATGGCCTCTCAGTCTGACTAATCTATCTACATCTTTGGCCAATTCTTTGTAAGTTCACTGCTCTAACCACGGACTTAACTGCTCATCTTCTTCTTGTGAAGCCCTGATCCGTTCAAGTATACTCAGCTGAAGCAAGAGACTTGCCATCATTCTCACTAACTGCCTTCAGCCTGTATCATTGTAAGTCACTGAAACTACTGTTGTTCCCATGGAATCGTTAAATGGCTTTGTACTTAAAGCATCTGCTACTACATTCGCCTTGCCCTCATGGTATGAGATATCAATCTCAAAATCAAACAATAGTTGCAACCATCTCCTTTGTTTGCTATTCAGATCTTTCTATGTAAAGATATACTTCAAATTTTATGATCACTCAAAAGCTTGAAGGAAGTCCCATAGAGGTAATATCTCCATGTTTTGAGGGTAGAGATCACTGCTGCAAGTTCTAGGTCATGCGTGGGATAGTTACACTCATGCACCTTTAGCAGATGAGATGCATAGGCAATAACTTTGTTTCTCTAGGTCAAGACACATCCAAGGCCAACTTCTGATGTATCTATGTAGACCATGAAATCATCGTGTTCTTCTGGCAAAGTGAGAACAGGCACTGAAGTCAATCTCTCCTTCAGTGTCCTAAAGCTCTATTCACACTCATCTGTCCATATAAAGTGTTCCTCCTTTCTAGTTAGTCATATAAGAGGGGCTACTGTACAGGAAAAACCCTGGATAAATCTCTGATAATACCCTGTTAGACCAAGGAAACTCTGTACCTCTATTGGTGTTTTCGGCTGCTCCCACTCCACAACTACCTCAATCTTGGTTGAATCTACTGATAATACTGGCTGCAAACACAATGTGTCCCAAGAGTTGACTTCTGAGAGCCAGAAGTAACACTTTAAGGATTTCCCATATAATCTGTGTTCCCCAGAATATGTAGTTCAGTTCGAAGATGTTGCTCATGCTCTTCTCTAGATGAAGAGTACACCAATATGTCATCCACAAAGACTATTACAAACTAGTCCAAATATGGGTGAAATACTCTATTCATCAGTTCCATGAATGCTACTAGAGCATTGGTCAGGCTGAAGGCATGACCAAAAACTCATAGTGTCCATATCTAGTCGTAAATGTGGTCTTAGGAATATCTTCTACCGAAATTCTCAACTGATGGTAACCAAATCTCAAGTCAATCTTCAAAAAGACCACTACTGAGCTTAACTTGTCAAATAAGTCATCAATGCGAGGAAGGGGATTTCTATTTTTGATGGTTACATGGTTTAGCATCCTATAGTCAATGCATAAATGCATGCCACTATCTTTCTTCCTCACTAACAATGGCGGTGCTCCCCATGGCAACACACTCAGTCTAATAAATCCCTGATCCAATAGTGTGCGCAGCTACTCCTTAAGTTCCCGAAGTTCGAGTGGTGCCATCCTGTATGGTGCTCTAGAGATGGGTGCCGTTCTTGGCATCAAGTCAATAGAAATTTCCACTTCTCTCTCTAGTGGCAAATCAGTGATCTCATTTGGAAAAACATCTATGAATTCCCTAACCACCAGAATCTACTCAATACTCGACCTATCCTCTACACCATTCAGCTTGGTCAGTAGTAAGGCTGCCATCACTAACTCACAAGCTCTGTCCAACTGTCTCACTACACTTGGATGAGAGATCCAACCTCGTTCTCTTTCTATGCCTTGACCCTAGAAGAAAAAGAGGTGCCTTCTATGACGGAAAGTCACCCTCTTCCTTTCGGAAATCTATCAAAGCTCCCTGTCTAGACATCCAAACCATTCCGAAGATTGCATTGAACTCCACCATCTTGAACAGTGTCAAATCTGCTACTAATTGCAATGTTGAATTTCAACCGGGACACTATACACACTCACCCGTCACTATAACTCTACTAGCGGGGGTAAACACTAGTAATGTATGTCCAAAATCCTCTATCTAACCTCTAATCCTATCTGTGTGTATGGGCGATATAAAAGAATGGGTACAACCAAAATCAAATAAAACTCGTGCTGGTACAGAAGCAACAAGAAGAGTACCTGTCACAACAGTCGTATCTTCCAATGCTTCTACAACCGTGGCTGCATACATCTTAATAGGCTACTGCTACTGCTACTATGCTGCGGTGGCAGGTACTACTGGCGGTGCCTGCTGTCTGCCCCTTTGTTGTCTAGCTTATCTTGCAACCATCATTCCTCTCTGATTCCGTCCCCTCTATTACTCTTGTCACTACAGCTGCTGACCACTGCCTCGTTGTCCTTGACCTTGGCCTTGTTGGCCTCTATGCTGTCATTGTGGCAGGGCTGCTAGAGGTGCTAGTCATTGTGGTGGAGCTAGAAGGGCCGGTTGTTGATGTGGTGCACTTTGACAAGCTTCTGCCCGATGTCCCTGTTGACCACAACTGAAACATATACTGGTACCAACTCTGTATACTCGTGGAAACATTGTTGCCCAATGTCCTGTTTGACCACAATTGAAGCAAGCATTGGTACCAGCTCTATATTCCCCCATGATGACATCCATAGTTATGATATGGAGGGTGTCTACCATCTTGGACTTGTCCATCCATTGCCATCATAGCAAGTGGGGCATCTATTCAATGCTTTTGTTGTGTTCCCTATTCAGGTTGTTGCTGCTTCTGTTCTTAATCTTGGCTTGGTCGAGTAACTTAGACTCTCTTAGTCACTCCTGCTGCTTGCACTACATATCCAAAGGTAGCAAACAGCTTGTTCCACTGGCCACCCGAATACCATATTGAAGCCCTTCATATAAACGCTTGATTCTTCTCTATTCAGTTGGTACTAGGCATGGAGCAAATCTTTTTACTACTTTGAATCAAGTTTCATATTATACGACTATCATTTGTCTTTTCTTAAGCATATGAAATTCCCTTTCTTTCCTTTTCTTAACATCTAAAGGAAAGTACTTTCCATCAAACTCTCCATTGAAGTTATCCCATGTGACATCTTGTGGCTACTTGTGGGCAAAGGTGGGGTTCATGACTAAATCCCACCATATCCTAGCTTCATCTTGAAAGACTCCCATGATGATCTGTACATAGTCTAATTGTAGATGAGATCCACATGAAAGCTTCCTCTCCATCTAGCTTTCATAAGAATGGGCATCCTCTATTCTTCACAAACCGCTCACACTGCCAAAGTACGAGATTCCTTACATCTGCTGATTTGTCAGATCCTTCTTTGAATTCAAACTAATGAATCGTTGGCACTATCCCTACTAGGGCACTACCAAATTCTGTAACACCTCTACCACCTGTTGTTCGTCCACTGCCTACTCCAAGTAGTCCACTGCCATATGTACCCATCCCGGTCTACAATGGGGCAATCAGAGGAGTTGTTGTAGGATTGGTCCCTTGATGCAGTGGTGGGGGAGGAGGCGGCAGCAGAGGGCCCATGGGGAAATCAAGCTTCCCTCACACCTCGTCATCCACAACTAGCCTCTTTTCTGCCCTAGCTATGGTGTGGGCTATCTGTTGAAGCTCTCTCCTAAACTCCTCTTGGTTCTGTTGTATTTGTGTCTGAGCCTCTGATAACCGAGAAATAGCTCTATCCCTTTCGTCTTGATGGCTACTCACTCTATAGTGGCTATCAATACGTTGACTTTCACTACGGTGGCTGACCAAGACTGGCACACTAGGGTTTAGTGACAGTGATGGGATGCTCGGTTGGCTAGATGTCGTTTTAGTGTGGGCATGGCTATGACTTGCATGCCTAGGTGGTGAAGGTGATGGTTATCTTGAGTCCTGCTAGATCTGTACTACTATGGCTATCAACTTTTACTTATCAAATCCTAGATATATTGTCATGCAACTACAGGTGAAAAATCTATAAAATAAGACAATAAAAGAGAAATATACATGCCAGCTTGACTTTGAGCATTCTTGCACATGACCTGTATTGGTATATTCCATCTTAATCGACTAAGGGTCAGCTCTAATACCAAGCCTGTAACACCCCAAATCTAGTTTGCTATTAACCGAACTGGAAATGTTACGAGGGACCAAATCGATTCTCAATTCGATTAATTGGTCAACCCGAAGTTAAGCGGAAGGTACCTGTAACGACCCGGCCATTTGTCACAACATTGTGGGCCTAGCTGGCCAGGTGTTACTCACAATTAAGCAAATATGTCTAACATTTTTATTTAACAAAAACATATATAAAGATCCCACAGTCTTAGACCGTTTCCCAGTAGCCACACTTATTTCTCAAATAAATAATAAAAGGAGTCCTCATATTTATTTTGCTCCATGCCCTGGTTGTCAATCACCTACTTTCGTATCTGCACACCTGCGGAGGCAATTCCGCGTTAGTGATTACAACACTAAGTAGTATAATAGATAAAACAAATCAAGTACATTCCACTATTTCCTTATGTTTATTTTAATATGCGGTGGAGCGATTCCGCTATACTCCAAAACAATGCGGAGGAGGTATCCGCTGTGATCCGCACACCCCGGCCGTAGCCCTTTTGTGGGGAGGCTACCACTACCGTCTCCAGTGCCAGTGCCTCGCACACCCCAGCCGTAGCCTTTTTGTGGGGAAGCTATCACTGCACTCAGGTGATTGCTACGCCCCGTTTGTGGGGAAGCTCTCACTACCAATTCTAGTGCCAGTGCCTCGCACACCCCGGCCGTAGCCTTTTTATGGGGAGGCTATCACTGCACTCAGGTGAATGCTACGCCCCGTTTGTGGGGAAGCTCTCACTGCCAACTCTAGTGCCAGTGCCTCACACACCCCGGCTGTAGCCTTTTTATGGGGAGGCTATCACTGCACTCAGGTGAATGCTACGCCCCGTTTGTGGGGAAGCTCTCACTGCCAACTCTAGTGCCAGTGCCTCACACACCCCGGCTGTAGCCTTTTTATGGGGAGGCTATCACTGCACTCCAGTGCGATGGAGGAATCGTTGTGCCTCGCTCACCCCGGCCGTAGCCTTTTTATGGGGCGGCTATCACTACTCCAAAACAATGTCGATGCATTACACAATTTACGCACATAATACGACCCCGTGTCGGACTGAGTCAATTCTTTGACCCCGGTTGCACTCGGTGCATGGTGGTCGAATCTGGGCTCAGGCCGACCAAGGCTACCAACAAGGAAAGTACGATGTTCTACCTATTATACGTACCTGACTTGTGATTTCGTCTGACTGTGACCCGTGAACCCTAATCTGAATGAGGGCATAAAATTATACATTAGTATAATTTTATTTTGCATGAACCTACATGCAACTTACATGACTAATATACTATCAATTTTAAATGATGTAATTAGTTCATGTTAGTCTTCATTCCTTATTAAATTTTCAGCAATTCTAATGATAATTAATTATTAATTATCCCCATCCAAATCCCCATTATCTAATTGATAATTTAATTATTAACATGTCCATTTACAAAACAACTAAGCAATCGACAAGAACCCCATGCATAAGACGCTGGAGATCTAGCAACTTGGCAGGGCGTCTTCAACAAACCTTGCATGCAAGAATCCTAATGGAAACAAATAAGATGAGGGATGAAATACTCACACAGTAATGGGGAGGTCGCCTGGGACGGAGATGAGGGATGAAATACTCCCTCCTCCTGCATATATATACACTTCAACCATTCCCTCCATTAAATTCTCATACCCCATCATCCATTGGTATTTCCTAGGTTCAACGAGCCCCTTCATTAAATTCTCACACCCCATCATCCATTGGTATTTCCTAGGTTCAACGACCCCTTCATTAAATTCTCACACCCCATCATCCATTCATGAATAGGTATTTTCTAGGTGACCTTAAGTCGAACCATGACCAGTCGACTTGATAACCAACCATATTGGTTCATCTATATTTATTTCATAATATTTAGGTTCGAGTCTTGTAATAAAAATCATGGTTTTTACAATCTCCCCAACTTAGAAATATTTCGTCCCCGAAATATTATAACAGCAAGATGATAAGCATGATTAATTATATCTTCGGGATCTCAGGCTGCTCCTGTTGTTGCTTCAGGGGCTGACGACACTCATTTTGCAGGTGTCCCGTCCTTCCGCAATTGTAGCACCGACGGGGCTCACTGCATAACCCTGAATGCATCTTGTTGCAATTTTTACATAGTCGATACGGAATCTCCTGAAACTTCCTTTTGCGGTTCCCATCGACATTCCGTTGATAGTTCTGCTGCTGGTGTTCTGCAGACCTATTTTTGCTACTACCCTGGTTGGCATTCTTATGTTGCATAGTAGCCTTCCCTTGTTTCTGTGCACGGACATAGTCGTACACCAACTCATGAGTAGTGGCTGCCTCAATCACTTCGGTTATAGTGCCTCTTGGCGCCGTAGCAACCCTACTCCTCAATTCGGGCTTCAACCCCCAGAAAAATTTGTCTGCTCTGGCCCGGGCAGTTGCCAGACTCCCAGATGCAAATCTCTCCAATTGCAAGAAATTTTTTGCATACTCTCGGACTGAATCATCCCTCTGAGTTAGAGTGGCAAATTCAAGTGCTTTCTTCTGGACAACAGACTCAGGAAAATATTGTCCATTGAAAGCTGTTACAAATTCCGCCCAAAGAATGGACGAAATCTCCCGTTGATGGAACACAGTCTTCTCCATGGATTTCCACCAATAGGATGCTTCCTCCTGAAGCATGCATGTCGCCAACCTCACTTGATGGCGATGAGGCACAGAGAGAGCTCTAAATGCTTTCTCAGTAATGTCCAACCAGCTCTCCGCCTTCATTGGATCAGTCCCACCAATGAATACCTCAGCTCCGTTCCTCCGGAATTTCTCTACAGTGTATCGATCACTGTCGTCCCCAACTGGCAGTACCACTTGTCGGACTACCGGTGGCACTGGGTTTGGAAGTTCCTCTCGCTCGCCCGGGTCAGCTATCCCTACCCGCTCTTGGGCGCTCCCCTGGTCCCCATTTGGGACACTACTAGGACCCGCAGCCGAATTTGGAGCTCCATTCCCTGTTACCAATCCCGGTAATCGCTGCGCTATGTTCTGAATCACAGAACTGGTATTATCTGAAGCCTGCGCAAGTCCCTGTATGGCCGTCAAAATTTGGCCTAACACACTCTCCACGTTCGTGTCCGACTGCGCAGCTTGGCTCGACTTCCTTCGGGTGCCT